>JXTC01000048.1:1113996-1344631 GCA_002914845.1 Trema orientale
AAAAGAAGAGTGTCTTCCTATTCTCTGTAGAACAAACTCTTGCAATCTCATGTGTTGAGAAAATTGCAAGTGCCTAAAGTGTGTCAGTTTAAGAAATTGTACGCAACGCCCACACGTTCATCCAGTTGTGCTTGAGGCTTGGATTGGAAGATCGTGGTTTAGAAGACAATAAAGCTAGGATCCGCTGATAGGCTACAAGAGGTATTAGATCTATTCTCTTTGTGTGTTCCTATTTGCTATAAATTAATACTATACACTCATATAGTCAATTGTTTTGAGAAAATTTTTGAATATTCCTGGGCCAATTTTCCGCTGCGAAAATCGTTTTAATTCCAACAGTTACTAGTTCTAGAGGGTTTTGTGCCAGTTTACTAATTATAAAAACTAATAAATTAGGGATGTTTGCCATGACAAAGTTTGGTTGCTGTGTGTATAATTTGTTATTATCAAAAGGACAAAATCAATGTTCCATTGGAATCTTAATTGTAGATGATTTTGTTCTCAGCAATCGAAAGATATATAGATAGAAGAGTACTGCAAACCAAGTTGACAGCTATTATTTTCTGTTAACTTTTAGTTAATCTATAATAAATCCCGAAACTTAAGGACCGAAAATACACCTACTAGAACTTGTGAAGTAAACTATCTTAAATTTATGAGTAATGCTATAAAGTACCAGTGATGCCCAGCACCACAATGAGGTGTAATTATATTATTGAGTGATTTAATTAATAAATTGGGTCCCACATGAGTCCCATTTGAAATATAATTATAATCTGCCAGTAACAGATAGATAAATCATATAGTGTTGAGCACCATATAGTATCCTATAGCATTACTCCAAATTTATTAATCACTACGAAACACTCATGGAAGTTTTGGTCAGTTTTTTCAAAATTTCAAATTACTGTTAGATAAACGATATTTTAGGGGCCAATGTCATATTGGTTTTTTTTTTTTTTTTTTAGGGGACCATATAAGTTACACTAGCTTGTAGCACGTGCTTAAGGCACGTGTTTTGTGAGTAACCACATTGATTTATTAGATACATAATATGCTAATAATAAGTTGAATTGAAAAAATAATTTTAGTACTTTTTTTGTGAATAAACTTCAATCTCCATGTTGAAAAAATTTCATATACCAAAACGCATATGAAATGGATTAAGAGCCAGAGTGACACTCATATGACCATATATAACAAATTGTAATAAAAAAAGTAAAACGTATTTACGAGTAAAAAAACAAAAATATTCTTGATCATGTAGTTCATGCAAAAAAGTTGATATAATAATCCTAATAAAACTCTATTTTCTCCTTAAAAAAAAAAAACTATCTTGATAAAGCCCTGTTTTAGTTTTAAAATTCTCATGATTTCGAATGCTATGTTTAAGACATAGTATAGCATAAATAAATTAATAGGTTAAAAAATGTAGCAAAGCATATATATAATATATGTAACAATAGCCAGTTAGCAAAATTATATGGTATGCATAGTTCATCAATAATATAAAAAGATATTTTCTTAAAAAAAAAAAAAGCCAAAACATAGAAAAAACATTCTTGATATAAAGAAAAAGAAAAATAATATTGCCATATTGGTAAAGGTTAGAATGTAGTCTATTGATTTTAAATGCTTCAATGTTTTGGCTCTTTTTTTTTCATCTAGACGTAGAAGGAAAAAGCATAATATCCAAGACGATTTATGAAAGGAAGTTAAAATCTAGAAAGATTCTACGAGCTTCTGTTGATAGCAAAACTAAGCAGTTATAAACCGTAGATATAAAGCTTCATCCAATGGTTCACATTGTTTTGTGGTAGAAAAAATTGGGCAAAACAATTTGGGTGGCAGAATTGTACTAATTACAAGAGCAGTTAGTCGTATATTATTATATAGATAGATTTAAATTTTATATATTTATCACAAAATAGGGGTAATTAACGTGGATGGTGTTGGAGTTACGTGCTCTACAAAGCATATTATTATTTTATTTTATGATAAATATTTTTTTAAAATTAATAAAAAATTACATAAAAATGATCAGAATAAAGGTTAATTTAATTACATAATACGTATTTTTGTAATCACGAGGTCACAATACAAGTAATTGTAGTTATATAAAATTGTTTATAGTTAACAAAACAAAGTTGGATTATTTTGTCATTATATAAATTATTCACAGTTAATAAAATAAAATTTGACTCTTTAGTTTAACTTTGTGAATTTATTTTTATCATGTATGAATTTAGGGGTATTATTAATTTTGACCTTCTTTTAAAGTATGTTCTGAAAAAAGGGACAATCAATAAATATTTATAAAATTAGGACTTTCATTTAATAAAACTTTCAGAATTCCAAAATTACCCCTGATTCGATATTAGTCAAAAAAATTTGACCAGATTAAAAAAAGACAAAGTGAAAGAGGTGACGCTGTGAAGACGGTCGACTATATTCGACTATAGTCAAATGGGTGGTTCGACCTCAATTGAAAATCGATCAGAACGGCTTGGAGAGGCGGCAGTACAAATTCGACTAAAGGAGAGCGGTCGAAATGTTTTAACTCTAGTCGAGTGGAGGCACCGTCGGAATCGGGATTAAGACCGATGATGATGGTGATGTGCTGTAGGTGGTAGTGGTAGTAAAAGTAATTTAGAGTTAGGGTTCAAATATATGTATTTTAAGATTTATTAAGGAATAGGGTATCCTAGTAGTTTTAGTATGATATATGGCCTATTTGAGATAACTTTTACTTATATTTTTACGCAGTAGAAGAATAGAAGTTAAAATTATAGCTTTTAATATAATATTTGAATGATATATTTGAAATTTTGATTTGAGGATTTAAATGACATTTTTTGTCATTCATTAAAATAAGGCTAAATATGGAATGTAAATTTTCATTGAAACTAAAAAATAAAAATTTCCATATATTTTTTGAAACTCTTCCCGAAAAAATCACATGAGTCTGACTTCCACTGAAAGAGCTTTCAAAGCCTAAAGGCTCTTTTAATAATTTACCTACACAAGCTTAGAAGCTGCTTCTGGGCCCAGGAAGCCAAAAAGCAGCTTCTAAAAGCCATGCCAAACAGGCCCATAGTAATAAGGATTAGTTTTGAAAATATATATGAATGAGTTCATTTTTTCATCATAGGAGACTTAGTAGACTTCCTAGGTATACATTTCCCAAGAATTGTGTAGTTTAACTAATTGAACATAATCAATTATGAAATTTGGTAGACCTAGAATAACTATCAGACTTATCAAATCTCATTACACATTGATAATACTTCATTTTCTGAGTTAATTATAAATTCATGATATTGCATCATGTGAGTTACTAATGGGTGTAACTCCAATTAAGTGCTTAATATTCTAAGTAACTTGATGGAAGATATTTAGAATCATAATATGAAATTTGTACATACATAATCCTTGACGAGCTTTTAGTATTTGATCATAGAATTCTCTGGCTCTAGTTAGTCAAAATATATAATCAATACATTAATGATCATTAGAAAAAACTAATAAGAGTCAAGAAATTAAAATATAATTAAATTAATAGGACAGTTAAGACATTAATTTAAAACATTAATTTAATTATGATGTATTATAAATTATTAACATATGATTATCAATATGGCACGGACACATTATTATTAGAGTGATAATATTCATAAAAATATCATATGATAGTGGAGTGCAATTCTAATCTTTACATTAAGTATAATTTAGAATTTATAATTATGTCAATTAATTTGACACACAATTGTGAGAATCGCAATTATATGAGCCTAAAGATCCTGGACTAACCCTTAAGGTCGATCTTACCACTATAAGGACATATAATGGTAAAGAAATAACAATTGGACCTCACAAGCCAAATATTGTGCAAGTGTAACCTAATACTTGGGCGTATATGTGGGGCACTATGTCTCAGGTGTAATGGAAATTGCAATCCCACAATTGTGGGTTTGCAATTTAATCAAATTATTTGAATTTATAAAAAGAAAGAGGTCGGGGATTTATTATTTTTTTTTTTTACAATGAAGAAATATGTAACTTTGAAAGAGAAGTATTTTTCTTTGCACTTAGAGGAGAATGATTTTTCAAGAAAATTAAGAGCGTGTAAATTTTTTTTAGAGTTATGAGAGATCATACTTCATTAAAGAAACATATTGGCCAAGATATAAAAAGATAAATTACAAACCACCGAGCAAGTGGCCTAGTGGTGGTCGTTGTTTCCCGGGAGCATGAGGTCCCGGGTTCGAACTGGGTGACCCCCTCCGGGGGGTCTTAAATGTGAGGGTACCTACCTGCCAACCCATGCCCAGTCCTTTACTCCCGGGTGTCGTTACCACTAGTTGCTCGGTTGGGGTTCAGGTGACTCACTCCACCGTCCGGTGGTGGCGACCCGGCCGATAGGGTCTTGGGGAACATTCCTGAGCAGGGTTGGAGCTCCTATGGTCACGCCTAGGGAGGGTTGCCACGCTGGTCGCCCCCTCCTCCTCTTTCAGTTATCAAAAAAAAAAAAAGATAAATTACAAGAAGAATTTTTATAACTTTTAGTTTTTGTTTACGTTATTTTCCCAATTTTAATCATTGCATTATTGTATGAAGATGATCACACACCATGTACAATGCTAGAATGGGAATATATATTGGAAGATTTTTGGTGTGGGATATCTCACTCAAGCGAGTACAATCTTGCTGTAATCTTTCCATCATAATGTGTGTTTGTGGTATTAGGTTTATAGATTTGTTTTTAAAACCTATATAATATACATATTATCTCACATGTTTGATCATAACCAATAATTGGGTATAAGCCTTTAAAAAAAAATGTGGGTGGTACAATTTTATAATAATGCACCACAGATCTTATGGAGAATCCACAACTTCACGCATAAAACAAGTCGGTCTCACCCATTTCAGATGGCCATTGAATTTTGGAAATTTTTTTTTTTCCCTCTCTTTTCTTTCTATTTTTAGGATATTTATCAACCTATAAGAAGGCTCGAAAAGTTTGAGAGTGAGAATAGTTCATTTGCTCCAAACTGATAGGATTAACCACCATAGTCAATTATGGGACATAATCAATCTACCAAATGTTGAGCATAGTGTTGGTTATGATTTAAACACGCGAGATAATATACATAGATTTAAAAAATAAAAAATAAAAAACAATCTATAAATTTAATACCGCAAACACATATTATAATGGAAGATTACAACAAGATCGTACTCGCTAACTTAGAAGGGGAAAAAAATTATATCTTGTAGACTGTTTTCAATTCCATTGGAAGATTAGTTGAGCAAAATATATCTCACAGGTCACAACAAGAATCTTCTAGACTATGTCTGATTCTCAGTATTGTATAAGTGTGCGGTTATCTCTGTACACTACAATAATAAAATGATTAGAACCGATAAAATAGCGTAAACAAAAACTATAACAAAATTATGAAAATCTTCTTCTATCTTAGCGTTTGTACTCTTGATGATATGTTTATTTGATAGAGTATGATCTCTCATAACTCTAGACGAAAAATCATACGCTTTCAATTTTTCTTGGAAAATTATTTTTTCTGGGTGCAAAGAAAAATATATCTCCTCGAAAAATTTTATGTAACTCTACAAAATCCCAAGCTTCTTTCTTTTAAATGTAACTTTATTAAAAGAAAAATTTCCATCCAAATCCGATGTATTATATCAATCCCCTATTACTAGTATTTCTCTACACATTTTTTAATTTATAAGGCCGTTTAAAAAATGTGTTTTCAAATTTCAAAATTCTTTAATAATATTTAATTCATAAAATAATTAGAAATTAATTAAAATAAATATCCATCCTTTTTTTTATCCAGATTTCCCAATTTAAATTAAGAACTAAATATAAGCTTCTCATTATCTTGTCAATTATCGAATTAAATTGGTCAACACAATTATAATACATAAAATTTATAATATATTTTATCCATTTACGTTTATTCCAAATCAATTAGATAGTAATTTAGAAATTCTAAAATTCAAATAATATATCTTTAATTAAATTGCAAATCCCATAATTGTGGATTTGCACTTTCACGCTTGACATTGTACCATGACAATGTAAGACTGCCTATGCCTAAATACTAGGCTATGCTTGCATGATGCTGGGCTTGTGAGGCCCTACTGCTATTTTCCTTCCATTATATGAACGTGTAGTAGTGCAATTATGGATCTGTAATTTCACGCCTAGCAGTGTGCCATGATAGTGTCAAACGCCTATGCCTAGATTTTGGGCTATAATTGCATAGTCTTTAGCTTGTGAGGCTCAACTGCTATTTCTTCTCCATCATATAGACGTGCAATAACACAGTAGAGTTTACGGGCTAGTCTAGGATATTTGAGCTTATATAATAATGGCTCTTATAATTATGCTTTGAATTAATAGGGTCAATTTTAAATTCCAAATTCTATCCTAATAAAATATTGAAATTACACTCCACTATCTTATGAAATTTTTGGATATTATCATTCTAGTGATAATTTGCTCATAACACATTTTTATATATACTTTAATCATTTGTATCATACCATAATTAAAATTGATATTTTAACTATACATTTAGTGATATTTTATTTTATTTTTTGACTCTTACTTATTTTCTCTTATAATCATTTTCCACATATTAAGTAAATATGTTAACACACTCTAGCTCAAAAATTGTATGATCAAGTACAGAGAATCCACCACAGCATATATATGTATAAATTTTATATTATTAATCTATAAGTGTTACTATCCATACATACTTACCACTAAGTTACTAAGTATATTAACCTTTAATTAGAGTTGCAGTTAGTAACTCAAATGATGCAGTATAAATAAATATGAAATATATAATTCACTCAAAATTGAAAATAAAGTATGAGATTATTAAGTCTAGCCGTTATTATGGGTCTATTAAATTTTGTAATTGATACTCAATTAGTAAATTTTTACATAGTTAAGACAAATTACTCAATTAATTTACATTAGTTAAAATAAAGAGCCCAATTTTATTTTATTAACTACGAATACTTAGTATAATTATATAAAAAAATATATTGGTATCTTCTATGAATCCATCTTGTGATTCATAAAGATATATATTATGTAATTAAATAGACTTGTGTTATATCACACTTATGCAAAAAAAACATAATAAAATATTACATAATTTTATTAGTTCCTAGAAACGTCTACCATATGCTTCTTAGTTTCTACAGCACATATTCGAGAAATTTACACTTAATACCTATTTTTGTGCATCATATTTTACAAATACCTGCTTTTGAATTTGTTTCAAAAATACCCATTTTGTGATATATATTTAATGTGTAAAATATATGTGATATACATTTTTTGTGTAAATTTATATTATGATATATTTTTTGAAATGTATACCGATTTTCAGATAATTTTTATGCATGAAATTTATACTGCAGTATATATTCCACATATAAAATAATACGAGAAATTTATGCCCAGTACCCATTTTTAAAACTTACTTTCATAAATAGCCATTTTTAATTTTTTTTAAAAATACCTATTTTTATGTTCCACATTTCATACGCAAAATTTGAATGGCCTACATTTATAATGTAAATTTTATCCATGAGGTACACATTTCATGTATAAAATATGAACGGTATATATATTTATAATGTAAATGTTTATCACGGTTTACATTTTTCATTAAAAATTTGACCTATGTTATACATTTTAAAATGTGTGCCAATTTTTAGTTGTAATTTTTATTTATGAAATATTGACTATGGTGTACATTTCATGCATTAAATATATACCGCGGTCTATATTTCATGTGTAAAACAGTGGTGATCTACATTTCTTAAAAACGGGTATTTATGAAATAAAAATTTAAAACGGGTATTTTTTAAAATATAGTTTTGAAAACGAGTATTCATGAACTTTTCCCATAAAATACTTGTGATTTACATTTCTTAAAAATAGATATAAAAATAGGTATTTGTGAAAGAAAAATAAAAAAGCGTGTGTTCAGGAAAATGTACTTAATAAACGGGTATTGATGAACTTTTCCCCACATACTCCCAGCACATCCCGTCAAATAAAGAAGAATTATAAATTTGGGTATTGAAAGCGACTCACTACGATTCTGAGAGTTACGCGAACTCAAGTCCGCAAAGGAAACCACACGGCAATTACTTTAATAATCCGCATTTGTTTGCGTTAGAGAAGAAAGAAAAAAAAAACGAAAAAGACAGAGAATATCTTAGAATATTATAGAAAGATGCCATTGTCCAGCACTTTCTAAATTCTTCAACTCTTTCCTTTACTGAAGAACTAGTACATTTTCTAAATATTATAGAGTTACACGAACTCAGATCATGGTCGTATAAGCTAATACTTGGTATAATGCATGCATTGTTACTTCTACAAACCACTTTAAACCAATGTAACAGTATATAACATAACATGTCCATAGAAACGAATAAGAAATATAAGAGATATTATGGGGGAATATTATCGGCTTTTATAATATAATCTCTCTAAAAAAACAAAACAAAATAAGAGAGAGAGAGAGAGAGAGAGAGAGAGAGAGAGAGAGAGAGAGAGAGAGAGAGAGAGATCACTTTTTTAAAGATAACCAGCTTGAAAAGTGTGTTGAATTTAAACAGAAACTTTATTGAACTTGTGCGCGAATCGCCCAAGTTATACCTAGATTGCCCGAAAAACCTTGTTTTTTAACGAGAAAAAATGCCATTTGTTACCCTAGAAAGGAAAAAAACAAGATGTCATTTGCGTCTTAAAAAAACGCCATTTGGATAGGATTGGGCATTGCATAATCAACAGATCTATCATAAATTGTGCAAAGTATACAAATGTTTGTTTTTGTATAAAACAAAAAGAAAGAAAAAAAGGGAGAGAATATGCCATGTTTCTCGGAGAATATTGTCTTTTCAAAGATATTTTGGTTATTGAAAATATCCCAATTCACAACGATTGAAGAGCACAAACCCACATAAGCTAAGAAAAAGAAAAAGAAAAACCCTATTTACAGAAATGTACTAATTTTGGTCCCTTTTTTCCCTGTTCGTTAAAAATTAAAGGCGTAATTTAATCTAATAGGAAATGTTCACGTAATTCCAAGAAAAGGAATATAAATAGCGCCATGTGGATCCAATGGTTTAGAGTTGAGATTAAGCCCCTCAATTCCTTCCTATTTTCCTAGGCTGGGACGATAATGCCAAGGTGAACATTAAAAAAGGCAAATCCAATGGCAATGGAGATGAAGTCATAACTCAAAGTTGTTCTCTCTTATGTAAAATCCAATTGTGTCATTGTGCATTGTGGCATTTTTGGAAGGGAGAGAGAGAATTGGGGCCGGCCCCAGGCCCCATGACATATTTGGTTGACCCATTGCTTATTAGTTGGGCTTGAGAGTTCCAGCATTCATGAAAAGTTTCCAAGTGTTTCAACAACTTCATTGCATAGCCATAAGAATAAACCAATACAATCCCCACCATCATCCAGGGAGAGAGATATGCTTTATATCAATAACAGTAATATATTAACCACATGATCTCACAAGTTAGTTAGAGCGCGTTTGGTATAAGATTCGAATTCTATTCTTAAAATTCAGAAACAGTTTTTATATAGGCCCCGTTTGTTTCAACCATTATGGAATGGAAAATCTATTTGAATATGTGTTTGTTTCAACAATTCAGTTTTTCCATTCAAATGATCTTTTAGAATGTATGTTTGTTTCAACAATTCAGTTTTTCCATTCAAATGGTCCATTCAAAAAGTTAACCATTGGAATGGTTTTTCTGTGTCTTGAATGAGAATGGAGGAGGAGAGGTATTTTTGAATGGTCCATTCCAATGCTCCCATTCTAATTACAACACATTCCACTATTTTTTCCATTCAAATGTCTCCCATTCTAATTATAACACATTCCACAATTTCCATTCAAATACACACATTCAAATAGGCGAACCAAACGGGCTATAGAAAGTTGAAAGGATAAAACATTTATCCTTCCAACTTTCTATATAAATGTTGTTTCTAGAATTGAAGAATAGAATTCGAATCTTGTACCAAACGTGCCCTTACTAATCCAAGTATGATATATTTTATAGTTACTAATGCATTTTATGATTTAATCTATTTAACGAAATTTAGCTGACACAATATCCGCTAAGCATATTTTCTATTAAAAAAAATCTCCATAAAGCATAAAAATAAATTTTCAAAAGAAAAACTTTCTAATATTACTATGTAAGTCCCTTTAACTTATGATAATAGGCTAAAACTTACCCTTTATAGAGGCAATAAAATAAGAAGAATGTTAACTATGAATACGTCTTTTTATTTTTCCATGGCAGATATTGGGATATCCATATATAGCTCCAAACAATTCATTAGTTAATTTGTAATAAAAGCTTGTTTTTTCCTTTTTATTTTCAAGAAACGTAATAAAGGTTTTTTTTCACTAAAAATACAAGACACTTTTAATGTCCATTGCAAAAAATGTTTAAAATTTAATTTAACTGTTGAATTTACTGTTGCAACATTTTAATCACGCAATTAAAAACTCATCAGTCATCACTTCGTGGAATGTCTGGATCATGTAGACTTTTCGTTTTATTATTATTATTTTAATAATTTAGTAAACAGAAACATATCTCTGATTCCGATGTGGGTCCTCTTAAGCCTAATCTTACGTAGGTAACACGTGGAAAAACGTTTAAGACTCAGGTGTGGGACCCATCTCTGATCTCTCTAATCTCTTCGTAGATAACACGTGGACCCAACTAGATTAACACAGCTCCTCCATAACGTTGATGTCCGGATTCAGTTGGGGTGTGGCTCACCAGATCCCCCAATCCAATCACAGAGCCCACCCAATCAATCGGCTCCTAATTAACGCGTCAACACCTCACGGCCGTTGGGACCACTATTCATCGTCCTACGTTCTCCAACTCTCGCCACGTGTCACCAACAGCCCGATTATTTTAGTGCAACTTGTAACTTTTCGAAACACGACAATTTATTCTAAATTAAATTGATAACAATATTGAATTTTTTTTGGTAAAAACTTCAGAAGTATATATCACGTACTCAATTCTAAAACGAAAATTTTAAAAAATTGAAAAAAAAAAAAAGAGAACATAAATTTTCATTTGATTCTATCTAGCATTTTAATGGTAATTTACACTGAATTATCTTTTATTTAACAATTAAATCATTTATTTAATTCCGAAACCAGAATATCATATACAAATATACAATGGAGGCTAATTACCTTTTCCTGAATTTTCTCCTTTTCCTCCTCTCTTCCGTGGACGTCAAAGCAACCGCAGAAGACAAAAAGAGCAAAGGACACAATCCCAAACGAGCCAACCCACCCTACCCCATGTCTTCGGCCGAAAGAGCAGGACACGTGACCCACTGGCTTTCAACTACGTGTCGGAAGTTCATTGGTTGTAATACTTTCGTTTAAAATAAGATATATAAGCGCGTTAGCTGGAGCCTTCACGCGCAGTGACATCCCACCGTCCATCCTCACGTGCACGGAGCGATCGTAGCCGTCGCCTTCTGAATAGCCTCAGAATTTGCCACGTGGAAGTAAACACGTGGCGAGAGGTTTGCGGTTCAACACTGATTATTTTAGTCTTATCCGTATTAACTCCCTATAAATAGTTTGAAGATCTAGCTATATTTTTCTCGTCTCAAAAATCCAATTCGAAATCCACAAAAAAAAAAAAGAAAAGGAAAAGCCTTCTCTTTTGCGGAAAAAAAATTTCAAACAGAAAAAAACTGAATCTGCATCTCTGCGAGGACTTCTGAAACGAAAATTAGGAAAATAAATTATTTCATTAAAAGAAGAAATTTTCTTTGAATTTCTTTTTCGAGTTTCGAAGATCGGAAAACGATGGCTTTGAATATCACTCACCAGATCGCGACGCTAGCCGGGACAACGATTCCGGCGGAGTCCGTCGCAGGTTCCGGCGAGTCTCCGGCGACAACGACGGTGTCGGCATCGGCGGTGTGGAAGTCTCCGGCGACGAGTCATCACAGATGCAGGATTCAGAAGCCGGACTTCGCCGACGGGGGAGTGTCGCCGCCGGTGAGTCCGTGCAGGTCTCGGCAGCTGAGTCCCTGCCGCTCGCCGCCGTTGAGTCCCTGCCGCTCGCCGGTGCTCGGAGGGATCCGGGCGGATCTGTCGGTGGCCTGCCAGGCGTTCGCGACGGAGATGGAGCTGGCTCCGGCGGCGTTTGCGGATGACATACCTTCGGTGGGCGAGTACAAGGAGGTCCGCGGTGCGCACGATAAGGGGAACGGGGTGCCGGTTTACGTGATGATGCCGCTCGACAGCGTCACGATGAACCACACCGTGAACCGGAAGAAGGCGATCAACGCGAGTCTCCAGGCGCTGAAGAGCGCCGGGGTCGAGGGGATCATGATGGACGTGTGGTGGGGCCTGGTCGAGGGCGACGCGCCTGGCGCGTACAACTGGGGCGGCTACAACGAGCTCATGGAGATGGCCAAGAAGCACGGCCTCAAGGTTCAAGCCGTTATGTCTTTCCATCAGTGTGGCGGAAACGTCGGTGATTCTTGCACGTGAGTATTCGTTCTTTTTTTTTTTTTATTTAGGGATTTCAATTATCTTTAATGGCTTTGTCACGCGCAATTTCGGAGCGTGGATGCACGCGCCTGGATTCTGATTACTGATGTTGCTATTGCATCGATTTGGTACAGTATTCCGTTACCCAAGTGGGTGGTGGAGGAGATTGACAAGGATCAGGACCTTGCGTATACTGACCAATGGGGGAGGAGGAACTATGAGTACGTTTCGCTTGGGTGCGATACAATCCCCGCACTTAAGGGCCGCACACCTGTTCAGTGCTACGCTGACTTCATGCGTGCCTTTAGGGACAACTTCAGTCACTATCTTGGTGACACCATTGTGGTGAGAAAATGTCTCAGTTCTTTTGATTCTTTTAAGTTTTAATCAATCTGGTTGAGAAATGCCTTTTTGGGTTGGTTTCTTTTTTTGATTTTATGGGCTCTTTGATATGTTGTGAAAGAGGGTTATTTTCTCATGTATTGGTTTTTTGGGTTGGTCAGGAAATTCAAGTGGGAATGGGTCCAGCTGGTGAGCTTCGTTACCCTTCATACCCTGAGCAGAATGGAACTTGGAGTTTCCCCGGAATTGGAGCTTTCCAGTGTTTTGACAAGGTCAGAAATGCTTAATATCATATGAGATTTTATATTAGAACATATGAATATGTGATTAATTCTGTGTGCTAATCACTTGACATGAGCTTTGGTTATTGAAATGCAGTATATGATCAGTAGCTTGAAAGCTGCAGCGGAAGCCGCGGGTAAGCCGGAATGGGGTAGTACGGGCCCCACTGATGCTGGTCATTACAACAATTGGCCTGAAGATGCCCCCTTTTTCAAAAAGGAGGGTGGAGGTTGGAACAGTCCTTATGGTGAATTCTTCCTCACTTGGTATTCCAAGTTGCTCCTTGACCATGGCGAGAGGATTCTCACCTCAGCCAAGTCTGTCTTTGAGAACACAGGCGTCAAGATCTCGGTGAAGGTTGCGGGAATCCACTGGCACTATGGAACCCGATCCCACGCCCCTGAGCTCACTGCAGGCTACTACAACACCCGTTTCAGAGATGGGTACCTCCCAATCGCCCAGATGTTGGCTCGCCATGGCGCAATATTTAACTTCACCTGCATTGAGATGCGGGATCATGAGCAGCCTCAGGATGCCTTTTGCGCGCCGGAGAAGCTTGTCCGCCAAGTCGCTTTGGCCACCCAGAAGGCACAGGTCCCTCTCGCTGGCGAAAACGCGCTGCCCCGATACGATGACTACGCGCACGAGCAGATCTTACAAGCAGCGTCCATGAACTTTGATGGTAGCAACGGAGAAGGAGAGATGTGTGCGTTCACTTACTTGAGGATGAATCCGCACTTGTTTCAGGCGGATAATTGGAGACGTTTTGTGGCTTTCGTGAAGAAGATGAAGGAAGGGAAAGGTTCGAATAAGTGTTGGGAACAGGTGGAAAGGGAAGCAGAGCATTTTGTACATGTTACGGAGCCTTTGGTGCAAGAAGCTGCTGTTGCTCTTATGCACTGAGAATTTGTTTTAAGATATGTATTTAGGATTAAGGCTTGTTATACAGCAAAGCCATGTAATGGCAATAATTGTACCTAAAATTCCCTGGTTTTCTTTCCACGGTTCTTTTTCTTATGCTGTGGATCGAAATGGGTTTCGAGGACCTATAATTTCAACACTAGAACCTTTTTTTTTTTTCCGTTTCACTTTTGTAAGGATTATACATAAATGATGAAATATGATATAATAGTTTCTTTATCTGAGCTTGGTCATGGTTGTTCTGTAATGCTATCAAGCTATTTGTTTCTTGTCTTTCTCTTTAGTGGTCCTGGCAAATTTGATAATGTATTATCAAGTAATATCCAAGGTGTTCACCCCATTATAACTATTATTATCCGCCTCGTTAATGTTACAAACTCTCTTTCTGTGTCTAGAGACTAGTTTCTTGATTTGTCTTCTGGTTCTTTGTTCAGTAAACAGATGAACTCACAGCTTGGAAGTTTTTTTTTTGTTTGTTTGTTTTTTTTTTTTTTTTTACAAGTTTCTTTCGATCACTTTATATTTTTGAATCATACAGTATATGTAGAACCGTTTTGACATATTGAACTCTAATCGTGTGCAAACTGTCTAGTTTTGTACGTTAAGTAGAGTTTTGATGTAATGTCAAACTGAAACTCTTAGCTAAAAGTCGAAAATCATTAATCATGTCATTCGGTCATGCCACATATTAAGCTAACCTTTAGAAGATCATGCTAACCTTTAGAAGACCATGATCATCATTTTTCTATTAGAACTCCTCCAGTTTCAATTACATCCAAGGCAAATTGGCCTTGGAGGCAGCAGAGTCACGTTTCCAAAGGCACCCATTCGAACCTATCATTCAAAGAAACTAGAGTTGTTCTCAGATTCTTAAAGGGGTCACGTGACAAGTCACGTGAATATGATTGAACTTTGGAGCCTGCCATTTTGTGCTATACTTCTTGATTCATTAGATTCACGAGCACTAAAGATGTTTTGAAATCACATGTTGGGGGGAGTTGTGTGGTGGGGGGAGTTGTGTGGTCCTAAATGCAACTTTTTCCTTTTAAATATCTTTCCATATCTATAAGCCGGCCATCTATTGTCCAATGCCAATATTTGATATCAAACATTGTTGTCAAAAGACACTTTATTGCAACAAGATTCATGATGAAGTGATATGAAGGGACTCGGAGACGTTGTTTGAGCGTTTGACTAGAACAAGTTAATGCCATAAATTTAATGCGCAACAACTTTGTCTTATTGAGGAAACTTAATACCAAAATGAAAGCAAATTGGCCTAATTTGCTGGTATTCTCTATGTTACAAAGCTATAGCCTATACACATTACAACAAAAATGTGAATTAGTAATATTTCATTAGTGACATTAACCTTAAAAATGTCACAATAATAATATTTTGTGACATTTGCTGAAAAATATCATTAATTTACAAGGATATTATGATCTTTGAAAAACATATTTTAAAAATTTAATAACACTTTAAAAATGTCACTAAAATTTGTCTTTAGTACAATATTTCAAATATCAGTAACATTTTAAAAATGTGATTAAAGTTAGCTTTTAGTAGGATTTGAAAAATCAATTAAATTTTCAGATTTAGTGACATTTTAAAAATGTGATTAAAGTTAGATTTTAGTAGGATTTGAAAAATCAATTAAATTTTTAATTTAGTGACATTTTAAAAATGTCATTTATTCATCTCCAAATTATTAATAATTTTAAGAAGAAATATATCAAAATGAAAAATTATAAGTTTAGACATAAAAATAATAAGAATATATATATATATATAAGAAGAGTATGAGTACTCCCTATGTTTCTCTTTTTTTATTAATTTGTTTATTTACCATCATATTACGTCTCAAAAAAATAAAATGCACCATCATACTCAATCTAACTAAAAATAAATACATTTTTTTTTCTCAAAGAAGTTAAATGACAGGAGAATTCGTGTAAAAAATAATGAAACCATTTTAGGAAAATTACATCCATACTAATTATAAAATAGTTATATAAGTAGAATGGATCTCCTATAATAAACTCTTTGAAGAATATAATCCTCTAAAACCATTAAGAAAAAGGAAGAGAACGTAAAGTCAGTTTTACAGTCAAGTTCAATAATTTCATAATTATTGTATAATATATTATTAGATTAATTAATTAAAATAGTAAAATATCTTCTAAATTTTAAATTAAAGATGTGTATATAATTTATGACAGATGAATGATAATTTAAATTTAAGATTACTACAAAACAAAAGAATTTAAATTTAAAATCTTTGTAGATTCCTTAAATGTTCTAGTAAATCTAAATTTAATTTCTTTTAGAATTCCTAAAATTCAGCATACCAAGAAAATAAACTTAAAATAAAGAGTAACTTATCTACTATTAAGTCATATATTTTGTCATCTACCTAATCGTGTGCCTTCATGCACTCCACCAACAAATACTTCTCTCAATATTAAGTTTAGTTTTTACAGTTACATCTTCTTATATTTCTTATGCCTTCATCTTTTTTATTTTGTAGCACTAAGTGATTATGTGAGTCATCTCCAAGCTTCTATTTTATATTTCTCTGTGCAAGCTAGTTTGTTTTGTTTTGTTTTTTTAATCAAATTTTCTAATAATTTCTTTTGATTCTTTATTAGGTTTACTTATTTAATTAAAATGATGGTTTATCTGATGCAACTCATTTATAGAAAAGAAGAAAGCGACTGGGAAAAATGAGGAGGAAAAAAAAAAGCACATAACCTAAAAAATTTGATCCATATGTATAAATCTTCTCTCTCTTATTCCATTTTACTCCTACAGGAAACTTCTGCATTATTTTTTATAACAAAATATTATTTATTTATTTTTCCTTTGTTTATTTTTCAAGAATCCAACGAGAGATATACAATGAGAGATGTGTACAAGGACTATCTAAGCAATGTTGATATTTTTTATTTATTTATTTTTCAAGATTCCGATAAGCTCCATGCTGATGAGATAGGTTATCTACGGAAAGTAAAGAACTCAATTCACCATTTTAGCTGATCTATTTTTGTAGCCTTTAATTCTATATATTTTTGTGTAAATTTTAAATTCATGTCAAATTCATTATTTTTATCAATCAATAATCTATTTATTTTTTAGTTTTCATTTTTTGTTGTATTCATTCTGGTAAATATTATATTGAAATTATTACTTTGAATATAAAAATAGTAAAAGAATAAAAAGGAACCCGTAAACATTAAATCAATGAATTTACATGCAATAAATATAGTTATGTATAATAATTTGCTAGCATCTAAATATCGTTGATAACATATTTTTTTATTGACTATTAAAGAAAACACAAAAAAAAAAAAAAATCCATATTATATAATTTTTTCTTAAAAGAAATAGCAACCAGAAGTTTTACAGGTAATAATGAATTTTCTTGATCTAAATATGTGATTTAGATTAGTGACATTTTTTCAAATATTATTAATATAGTTTAATAATATTTTTAAAATACTACTAAAATTTTTCTTGTATACTTTTAAAATGTTTTTTTATTTACTAAGTTAAATAATTCATTGATATTCGGAAATGTTATCAACATAGTATGGTAGCATTTTATAAATGCCACTAAAAAGGACGATATAGTGACATTTAAAATGTTACAAGACTTTTAGTCGTATGAGCATATTTTACATTTGCTACAAATGTCACTAACATTATAAATGCCACTAAAAATAAGTAATAATGACATTTTTAAATGTCACATATGAGGATTTTTATTTTAGTGACATTACTAGTGAATAGTAATGTTCATGTTATGATCCTTGTGTCTAGTCACAAATTGTTTTTTCTTTTTTTCTTTTCCTTTTAAGGAAAGTCTAGTCACAAATTGTTACGTGATAATATTTAGGTCAAGTATATATGTATGTTATGAGTTGCTATCATTTTTTCAGTGTTAATGCACATCAAGCTAATCTTACTATGGAAAGAATACAAGATTTAAAACAAATTGAGCTAGTTCATCGGTAGATTTTATATTATATGTTTCATTGTTATGTGATGAATCTAATGATATATAAATCTCATTATGATATTATCATATGACATAATTAATTTGATTTGATTATTTGACTAAAAGTTAAAGCGATCTAACGCAAGTAGTTGAGTAGAAGTAATTTTAACACAAAAACGTCTATATTATAAAGTCACGCATTTTTAAATTTGTGTCACAAGATTCCTGCGTTCTAATCGCATATGAGCGGTAGCAAGAGGAACGCTAGCAGCACTTTTTTTTTCACTCTTTTGCAGTCTCTCGATCTTACTGCTTGACATGTGAATTTCACTATGGTTTATTATATTATTAAAATATTAAACTAGATAATGGAATTCACGTGTCAAATTGTGAGACTGGAGAGTGTAAAAAAAAGTAAGAAAAAGAATGTATTTAACATTCTTCGTGGTAGCAAATAACAATATATACCCAAAATACCTCTTTATTTATAAATTAAATTCTCAATTTTTGTGTCTCGCACTAGAATACGCTACTTGGATGGAAAACCAAGACTACTTCATCAAAAAGATATGGCTTTCCCTTTTTCAATCTCCAAGCTCCTACTATTGAGGTTCACCAGTACCACCTTAGTGGTGGAACATTTCTCTTAACTGCTTTCTATCGATCAGAAAGACCATGTCCTACGCCAGCTTAATTTAGTCATCACATCACCCCATTTTACAAGCAAAAACAGCGAGCTCTAGAGACCCATTCAATTGCCACGTGTATGCATGGAGCTCAACTCCAAGCTCTACTTGTCACGAATTTTTGGGGGCCATAACTAGTATTTATATGTGACTTCAAATAGCCTAGTTACCAAAAAGTGTACAAGAAACTCACATCAATACAAGTGATCAACTAAACATTTTGTTCCAATAGTACTACAAATTTCACTGAAAAATATGTCGAACTTGCAGGAAAGCTTTAACGCAGGCCAAACCCAGGCCCAAGCCCAGGTATCGAAAATATTCCCAATTTGATCAGAATCTATAGTTTTGATCTATTTCTTTGACCATTTTCAATATGCTCCATTTTATCTGGGGCACTATAGTGATAGTGAGATTATGTTTTTCTTGTGTTGTAGGGTAAGACAGGAAAGTTGTCACAGTCCGTTAAGGACTCAGCAAGTGAAGCTAGAGACAGGACAGCTAATGCAGCTCAATCAGCATCTGACTCTGCCCAGCAAGGAAAGGAACAAAGCACCGGATTCCTCCAACAGGTCCTAATTTTACGCCTTTTAAACAATTCCCGTTAGATTACCAATTCTCTCAAAAGCTTAGATGCTAAAGAAATGAAAGACTTGCACTGACATTGATTATTATACTGGTAAGAATGTTATTTTCGTCACAAACGGCTAATGTGTCTGACGCATCACAATCATCTAATGCGAATTACACTACAAATGAAAGACTAAGATGAATCAGAGAGACTCTACCGATGCTCATATGCTTAATAATATTTTTGTTTTAGAAATAAAAGGCTATGATGAATCAGAGAGACTCTACCAATGCTCATATGCTTAATAATATTTTTGTTTTAGAAAGTATTTTTTCACCACATGTTTCCTTAGCATTACTCCTTTTTATGTTTTTTATTTATATTTTTTGAAGTGTAAGACTTGTAAACTTGGTCTGGATGACTTATAGAGCCATAGACATGGTATCCATATTACACATTTTGTATCGTCAAATATGTAGATTATGGTGTGGTCTTGAAAAATTTCCCATTTCTTTTTTTTTTTTTTTGGGTAAACATCCCATTTCCTTATTGTATGTCTATAATGTTTGTGTATGTATGAATTGCTAGACCGGAGAGCAAGTGAAGAACATGGCTCAGGAAGCTGTGGACAGCGTCAAGAGCACACTTGGCGTGACTGACAAGAAGTGAAGAAAACCCAAACTAATTTTATTTCGGCTATATTATAAAGTGGCTGATACTCCTTCATGGGATTATTATTATTCCTTTAGGCGATTCATTAGGACTACTATTATTGTTATTATTTATTTCTTAATCTTTCCCTTTTTCCCTACCTATAATTGTTGTGAATCAGTTTGTAATAAAAGCCTCTAGTTACTCTTTTGAGAAATTAAAATAAAGTTTCCACTGCTTGTAATGCAAAGAGGTGGTTTTGTTTCATATTTTGCAATATCTTTTCTCTCTATTAATTTCATGATAAGGTTTATGAAGTAACTTATAAAGGCTTTTAATTAGTACCAACCCAAAAGGTTTTGCTGATGCTTTAATCCAATGTTAGTTTGATGTACTCTTATATATCTCCTTTCCAAATTTTAACTGAGAAATATTAATAATAACCTAATTTTATTATTACTTGTATTGACTCTTAAGGACGTATGACATAAATTTTATAGATTAATTATCGTTTTTACTAGAACGATCCTGTCAGGTTATTGTTTAGAATGTTTATGCAATATCAACAGACCATACATATCATTATTCAAAAAGTCGTTTGCCATCCCAAAACTTTATGTAAATAATAAAAATAATCATAAGATTACACACACACACTCTCTCTCTGCTAAAATAAATTTTATTTTTAGTTCCAAAAAATTATATAAATATTATTTTAGTCTATATCTTTTAGAATTCAATTTTTTTTAGGACCTAATATTTAGAAATTGTTGGAATTATGGCTTCGAATTAAGCCAAGGAAAAATTTTGGGCAAGGCCCAAATAGAACTTGGAAGTTACTTTTTTTTTTTTGATTACTCAGTTTATGTGAGCATATATCTATATATATGAACATGAAGAAAAAAAAAAAGAGTTGCAGCCATATGAAGTCTTTGGCAGCCATTTGTTATTTTTGGTCTCAAAATATACAATTGTTTCTCTCTTAGTTTTGTGGGAATTTGGTATAAACAAGTTTTGGGTTTTGTTTCTTGGTGCTTGTTTATTTGTTATTTCCTTTTGATATTGGCATTAAGATTGTTAGCAAAGCATCTTCTTTGCGGTCTTGATTGCTTTTGTGAGAGAGATTTGGGTGTATTTGGGATTTGGGTGTGAAGAAAATTTTGTCAGACTTTTGTAATCTCCTTTGGTTATAGTGGAATTTTTCGCCGTCTCCGACGTGGACGTAGGCTATATTTTATAGCTGAACTACGATAAATCCTTGTGTTGCTTGTGATTTTCTGTTATTTATATTTTGTTGTAAATCCCTATAATTTGACGTTTGTCTAGCAAGTTTGGTATTTGTGCTTCCGCTGGCACAACAAGTGGTATCAGAGCTTTAGGTTCTTTGATTTGATTTTGGGCTTATTATTTGTCAAATTATTTTGAATTTCGGCTTCTGCGATGGCGATAATGACAAGATATGATATTGCAAAATTTGACGGGAAGGAATATTTATGAGTCTGAATTTGATTGGATTCCTCACTAGTTGGTTATTTGAAATAGCATTTGTACACTCTTCATATGTCAATTTGTTGTCAAAAAATTAGAGTATTTGACTTTTGTGAGTGTGGTCAAGTTTGGTTCCACCGTTTGTAGGATTAAAGGCATAATGGATTATATCCATTTAGAATTTTTGGGTCCTTCTCCTAATTTATCTGTGGGTGGTTCTTGTTATTTTCTGGTATTTGATGATGACTATGGTGTAAAATTTTATGAAAGTCAATTCTGCAAGGAGGAAAAGATAGTGAGATACCGCACTATTTGCAGGACACCACAACGATTTTTGGTTGCAGAATATTTGATTTAGACTCTTTTGGGGAAAGCTTGCTGCTTACTTTCTGTTGTTTGCATGCCAAAAGGTAATTGGATTGAAGCTTTTGGATATATCTGCTATTTGGTCAGAAGATCTCTATCAACTGCATTTTGTTTGAAGACTCCGTTTGAAGTATGGCTTGGGAATTCTGCTATCTTTGATTTGAAATTATTTGGTTGTCTTGCTTATGCTCTTGTGAATGATGGTAAACTCGAGCGATTGACAACAATCTTCCATGGATTTGAGTTTGAGGTGAACGGCTTTTTGTTGTGGTTTATTGAGCCATTGTCACTAAGTTTGTTAGTTAGCAGAGTTCTTGAATTTGATGAGTTGGCCATCCTATTTGGTATAGGGGAGTTAGTATGTGCAGATAAAGATCCCGGTGTTTGTAAGCAGGTGGAGCTTCCAGTTGAAACTTCTGTCAAAACTTTTGATTCTACTACTTTGTGCATTGTTAGTAGAGAGAGGAGTTTGCCTCATTAGTTTGGTTTTGCAGAGTTAGTTTCTTTTGTGTTAGTTGCGAAAAATATGGTGACCGAGTCAGGTGCTATTTGGAAGTTCAAGCACTGCTTGGACTTATTTGGTGTTGCAGATTGTGATTAGCCCTTCGGAGTTTTGGAAGAGATGGCAAAGATGTTTCATTATTTTGGACTTGGCTTAATTTTGCGCCAAAGTGGAGATTGTTGGAATTATGGCTTCCAATTAAGCCAAGGAAAAATTTTGGGCAAGGCCCAAATAGAACTTGGAAGTTACCATTTTTTTTGATTACTCAGTTTATGTGAGCATATATATATATATATGAACATGAAGAAAAAAAAAAGAGTTGCAACCATATGAAGTCTTTGGCAACCATTTGTTATTTTTGGTCTCAAAATATACAATTGTTTCTCTCTTAGTTTTGTGAGAATTTGGTATAAACAAGCTTTGGGTTTTGTTTCTTTGGTGCTTGTTTATTTGTTATTTCCTTTTGATATTGGCATTAAGATTGTTAGCAAAGCATCTTCTTTGCGGTCTTGATTACTTTTGTGAGAGAGATTTGGGTGTATTTGGGATTTGGGTATGAGGAAAATTTTGTCAGACTTTTGTAATCTCCTTTGGTTATAGTGAAATTCTTCGCCGTCTCCGACGTGGAAGTAGGCTATATTTTATAGCTGAACCGCGATAAATTCTTGTGTTGCTTGTGATTTTCTGTTATTTATATTTTGTCGTAAATCCCTATAATTTGACATTTGTCTAGCAAGTTTGGTATTTGTGCTTCCGCTGGCACAACAAAAATTTTATTTTGTTTCAATTTGAAAAATTAATTTATAACCATCATTAAATTGAGACCGAAAAAAAAAAGTTGTTGAAGATAATAGGATGTGTTAATTTGAAGATTCAAGAAATAAAACTGAGACAAGACTAATAAAACAATTGTACCAAGATTGGATGGGTCATTTGAAGATTTTAGAAGTGAAGATTTTGGAACATTATATAGGTTTTTTTTAAAATATTTTTTTCATTAAAAAAAAAAATGTGACTCATTTTCTTTCTTCCCTGACAAACGACGCCCTTACTACTGTCGTTTTCTATCTTATTGACAAAAAAAATAAAAATAAAAAATAAAAAAAGAAAAAGAAAAATACCTTATTGCACATTTCAGGCCCATAACTGTCGGAGGATAACGACAATAACGGTAGGCCCGCCTCGGCTTCTCTACTTGTTTCTCAGACCTTCTTCTTCTTCCCTCTACTTTCGTCAGCGTACACGATAAGCCAATCCCACTTCACAGGAGGACCTCCTAATTCCCAATTATCTCCTTCTCATTCTTCTGAAATTACACTCCTGCCACTACCACACTTTACAAGGAGAAACTCACTCACCACCTTCGTACCCTTCTCTCTCTCTCTCTCTCTCTCTCTCTGTCTCGTGCTCGGCCATGGCTTCTCTCCCAACCAACTACACTCTTCATCTTCACCAATGCTTATCCTCACTCTCCCCCAGACTCTGTTATCTACGGAACTGTGAATTTTCTCGGCGATTCCCGGCCTCACTTTCCGGGAAAATTGAGATGTTTGCTTTCCGGGAAAGTTTAAGAGGCAGAGAGAAAGTTTGCTCCTTCTGTTGCTTCTGCAAAGCCGGTACCGAAGTCGATAGGGTTTCGGTCGAGGAAGAAAGTGAAAGGCCTCCGTTCGATATCAATCTCGCCGTTATTCTTGCTGGTTTCGCATTCGAGGCCTATACTAGCCCTCCTGTAAATGTTTCTGAATCGAATTCAATTCAATTCCTCTTTATTCTTTTTAGGTTTAGGGGTTTTGATTGAAATTGGGGAAATTGAAAGAATTTAACGACTGGTTTTGCTGGAAAGTGTAGAAGAATAATTACTTGCTGATAATATAGATTAAAAGGAAAGTTTGGAACTTCGGATGAGCTTACCTAATAAAGCAATGAAAGAGAAAAAAAAAAAGAAAAAAGAAAAGAGAGAGAGATAGAGAAGGAAGTATGCTGTTTGAGTTTCCGGGTTTCCATTTCCGGCTCCAATTTCTCGGGAACCAAACGGATTGACTTTCTACTAAGGTTTGCACAGAAGAAAGAAAGAAAATTAAGTTTCTTTTAATATCATCATTCCGTGATTCTCATAAAATAAGTTAAGATTATGTAACTTACACACCAGTCCCTGCAATACCCATATTTTTTTCCCCCTGAAAAATAGGATTTGGTTTGGATGGAAAGTGGATGAAAATTGAGGGCATTTCAATCTTCAATAAATATTGTTACTATATAAAGTGTTGCCGACAGCAAATTAATGCAGGTTTTTGCTTTTTGTCAAATTTCACTTAATTTGTTGGTTCTGTTTTCTCCAGGACAATGTTGGTAGACGCGAAGTTGACGCAGCAAATTGTCAGACTGTGCATCTATCCGAGTATGCAATTCCTTCTAAATCTAATTGATGCTGTATTTTATTCTACATTGTTTAAAGAATTTCTTCAATTTCTTGGGTGCATTCGCTTAAACAAGAATCATGATTACTCATGGCTGCTTGTACTAATCCATGTTGTATGAAACCGATAAGTAAAATGGCCGATTATTTTTTACTTTCATGACCAGGTACATTTTTGCTTTGCTGAGTGCAGATCATTTGTACGCGAGATATATGACGGCCAAATATTTGTTAAATTGAAAAAGGGTGTTGATCTTCCTGCCATGGATCCCTGGGTTTGTGAATTGTTTTATGCATTATGCACTGAGGACCAACATGAAAGTTCTTTTCTATTTTGATTACAACTTTTTCTTTGTTTTCAGGGGACAAGTGATCCATATGTGGTAATGGAACTGGATGGTCAAGTTGTTAAGAGCAAGATTAAATGGGGGTATATTCTTGCTATTTCACTTTTCCTTTTGGTTCTTCTTAAATATAGAAAATGAGCGTACTAATATATAAAGCCATAGCTAAGAACTCTTCTGATACTTTGGAGTCACTAAAAGATCTTATCTTGTTTCATATAGCTCGTTACAATTGTAGTTTAAGTTGAAGACTATTTGGTAAAATTATAATTTATAACTTTAGCATTACTGCGGCGTAATGAAGTGACACTTACAAGAGCTGACTAAAATTCTCGTTATGAGCTCTAGAAATGGGGCAAGAAATCTGACATGCAAGTAGTTGCGACACATTTTGTCCCTTTAAACGTGAGTTTTTCTATTGTAATAAGTGTGGTGGATCATAAAACGTGAAGCGGTTGATACATTAAGTTCTTCTATATGTTTATGAAATATGGCTTAAACATGCATCATACCTCCTTTACAAAAAGCTCTTATGGTGCCATGTTGACATTACCTTCTCATTTCCTGATTCTGAAGGACCTCAGTTCATTCATTTTCTTTTATTTTCTTTGTTTTATCTGCTTGAACAGTTAAATTGCTACTATTATGAAACTAGTTTGCTATCTAATATGTACCCAATATTAATTGGTTTTAAGGTGTTAAATAGTCAGTTACGGTTTGTTAGAGTTGGTTTAGTGGCTGTTTTAGAGTCTGATTAGGTGATTATTGTTGTTAAGGAATGTTAGTTAGTTAGTTAGTGTTGAGTGGCAATCACTGGTAGTTGGTTAGGGAAGGTTATAAATAGAGCAGGGACTGGGTTTTTGATGGGGGGATACGGTTTTAGTGAAGAGTTGAGTTGAATGTTTTGATGTGCTTATCCTCTCGAATTGATCAGCAACCTGTATACTTATATTCTTTTGCAATAAAAGAGTTTTCTTTGGCCAATATCTCTACTGTTTCTACCCTTTATCCTCGGTATCTTATCACTATCTCACTCTAAAATGTTGGTTATTTTCTTGTCAGTAGTTTTGTAACTGGTAGAACTGTAAATTGCTTGTTTTTGTTTTGTTTTTCTTTTTCATACTTTTAAATGATGAAGCAATAAAACTAGATATTCCTGCTTTTGTCAGACCATTCCTGTAAATGGAATAGTATGCAGAACATGATAGCTTAAAATTTTCTCAACTATATATACAGGTTTTAAATATAGTATGTCACAACACAAATCTCAGGGGATGCAGAAAAACACTGGAAATTTGCTGTGGTACAACTTAAAGATTTTGATATATGTACAAATGATTAAATTGTGTCAGGACAAAAGAGCCAAAATGGAATGAGGAGTTCACTTTTAATATCAAGCAGCCTCCAAAGAAAAATCTTCAGGTCAATATGCAGAGTTACTGAATCTACAATTTGATTTGCGATAAAAAAGTTCTAATTTGGTCTCTCAATTTTTTTCCTTCTAGTTGTTGTCTTAAACAATTATAAAGTTACAGCAGATAAGAACCATAGTCAAATGATTATTTTTTTCAAAAATGTATTGATATGGATTTGTGAATAAGATCTTTGAGAAATGGGACTTTAGTGAAACTTCACTAGAAGGAAAAATGATAATCTATTGATTCTTGAATTGTTCTGTGGATATCTTCTTCCATTTCTGTTATCCATAATTTGAAGCTACTAAGTTGATTTACTTGAATTATATTCCATTTTTCTAACACGTGAATTTAATTTTAGGTTGCAGCTTGGGATGCAAATCTTGTAACGCCACATAAACGCATGGGGAATGCAGGCATTAATTTGGATGACCTCTGTGATGGTAAAATCAAATGAATCATTTATGTGCTGTATAACTTTCTTATGCTTCCATAAGAATTTGAAGTTATTAGATTAGTATGCTTCCATATTTTTAATTTATGTGCATATGTGTTGTCTTTCTTTAGATTATTTGTAGGTATTTCAACTTCTACTAGTGTTATGATAGCATACGGTAGTTTTGTTTTGGTTAAAACTTATGATTGCCAGAACATGAATAGGAAGTAAGCTTATTAATGTGATCAGAGTAACTCTGGAGTCGATGCCTGCAAAATTTAGAATGATAAAATAACAAATATGCATTCTGATAGGAGATTTGCATGAAGTGCTGGTGGAATTGGAAGGGATGGGTGGTGGTGGAAAGTTACAGCTAGAGGTAAGTTTCCTGGTGAAATTAAATTTTAGTTGTGGTGTACACTTCCAGAAATGGTGAACCTTGTTGCGCTTTTCCTGAAAGAAGAGAGCCCCTCCCTTTTTCTTCGGGTTTACCTGTGGATAGCTTTATCTTAAACCTATACCTCCTAGGAATGAGATAGTGTCATATCTTCATAGATATTGGTCCCTTCATTGGGAAGTCCACATATAAATGGAATAAGTCTCTGTAAATGCCTTTTTATTGATTTTGAACTACTACTACTTGAGGAATGATAAAATCCGTTTTCTATTACTACAACCTACTATAGTCATTGTTATAATTATTTTCCTAATCACACTCGACTGTAAAATTTTGAACGGTTGTGACTTTCAAAAGTTTGGATAATACCAAAGTACCCCTTTATTTAGCCTAAATACGACGTTACACCCTCTATTCTTATGATCTCTGGTTTTAGAAAGAGGGAAAAAAAATATACCCTCTTTCACTTTTTTAAATCCAAAAAGTATCTGAAAAATGCATTGGTTTAGCTCTTACACTTCGGGTTAAAAACAGTGTCCCTTTGACTTGAATAAGAAAAAAGTTTCCAACAAGTCAGCCTTTTCTCAATCCAAAAAGCGACTGAGAGGATACTTTTTCCTATTTTCTAACCGAAGGGAGATATTTTTTGAATTTTCGAAGACAAAAGGTGTAATGTGGTGTTTAGGCTGAATAGAGGGAGTATTTTTGGTTTATCACTCGAAAGATTTGCCTTCAGATCCTCTTTTTCAAAGTATGGAGGGGAAAAGTTGTAATAAGAAATTGAAAAATAAAAGAGAAACGAGCTGATTCAAGTTTGATGCTTATTGTGGCCTCACTAAAAGAGTTCATTTTAAAATTTGGCTGATTCTAAGATAGTAATGACTACTTTATCATGCCTTTTTTATTCTGCATGTCTTAACTACCAGGACTCTCCAATAAAAATGAAAATTATCACCAGTGATTTTTTTCTTTCATCAGGATTTATGCTGTTAAAGATTATATCTACTTGGAACTTTATATTGGTCTGCTAACCTCTCGTTTTAAAAAATTTCTCCTTCGGTGTTTATAAACTGGCAAGTTTAGGTTCCACAAATGATTCAGTTTTCTTTATATTCTGTCTTTGTGGTTGCTAATGGTGAGGTTTCAGGTTAAGTATAAAAGCTTCGATGAAATTGATGAGGAAAAGGACTGGTGGAGAGTCCCTTTAGTTTCAGAATTTCTGCGTAGAAATGGTTTTGATACTGCTTTGAAAAGGATTGTTGGCTCTGAAACAGTCCAAGCAAGGCAATTTGTGAATTATGCTTTTGGGCAGTTGAAATCCTTCAATGATGCATACCTTACTAAAGATAGGCCTTCAAATAGTGGAAATGACAGAAATGTGAAATCTAATGAAAAAACTTTTTTGTCAGACATGCCTTTACAGATCGAAAACAGTGGTGAAGGCCCCTCAAATGATACAGGCTACACTGCTGGGAGCAATTTAGAGGAGCTCTATGCAGATAATGGAGTGGGCAATGGATATTCCCCAGAACTAGTAAAGCAAGTTGGTGAGGCAATGGAATCGGATAAAGATTTCTGGAAGAACTTTGCTAATGTTATCAATCAAAGTGTTGTTCAGAAACTTGGTCTTCCAACTCCAGAAAAATTAAAGTGGGATGGATTTGACTTATTAAACAGAATTGGTTTACAGTCAAAAAAGATAGCTGAGACAGGTTACATTCAATCTGGGCTCGCAACTCCAGAAGGCATGGATGAAGATCGTGACAAAACAAGTGGCTCACCTGATACTAGCACCATTCATCCTTCCATTCCAGATATAAAGAAAGCAACAGAGGATCTCTTAAAGCAAACAGAGTCTGTATTAGGAACATTAATGGTTTTGACGGCAGCAATTTCTGAATCAAATAAGGAAGCACGTCTTTCAGAAAAGGGTAAATCCAAACAAGGTGATGCTTCAAATGTAAAAGATGATGCTTCAGGATCTAATATGAATGAGATTCTTGCTCCACGAGATGGGCTAGTGTTGGATGAAAAGAAAGCTGAGGAGATGAAAGAACTCTTTTCAACAGCAGAGAGTGCCATGGAGGCTTGGGCAATGCTTGCTACTTCTCTAGGTCAACCAAGCTTTATAAAGTCTGAATTTGAGAAGATATGTTTCTTAGATAATGCATCAACGGACACACAGGTAATATTTTGTCTCTTTGTAAGGAGCTTATTGTTGGTTATGTTTGTTTTAGAGTATGAAGGAATCTCTGACCTTGAACATTATCTATAAAGAAAACTGATTATGTTATTGTGAATATATATTATGTGCATTCCTAAGATATGGAAAGCTGCAGGTGGCAATTTGGCGAGATTCTGTTAGAAGAAGACTGGTTGTTGCTTTTAGAGGAACGGAACAGGTAATGCATATGTTGCTGCTAGTATGGAGTTGTTATGTATAGCTTTCAGTTTAAAATTCTTATATATATTTAATTTTGCAGGCAAAATGGAAGGACTTGAAAACAGATTTAATGCTAGTACCGGCTGGGTAATATCTACTAATTTATACAGGCTGTTAGCTGATGTTACTCTTTTTATTTTTTGCTTATTTTGCATTTGAAAGTTAATCCTTCGCTATGTGGTGGATTCTTCCTTTGATGGAGAAGTTACGATGTATTAGATAAATTGCAACAGCTTTGTTTGTAAGATTAATGTTTCATGTGCTACACTATTAGCTTCCAACTTAGCCATAAAGGCATAAATAAAGTAGTTGCAGAACATTAGCAGCAGACTATACTAAATACATTTTGTTAATATTCTTCCTAATATTTCTCATCTCGTACTCGTATAACAGAGCTTAATTTCCATAGAAATAGGAGTTATGGTGTTTGTAATCATTTCAAGGGCTCTTTGCCAGTTTTTCTTTATTATTTCATCACATTGAGACTTGTCTTTTTTATTGTTGAGAATATTATTATTTTGAGGTCATAGATATGTCCATAATTATTTGGATCATTTCTGTTTCATTTTATAGGCTAAATCCTGAAAGGATAGGAGGAGACTTCAAACAAGAAGTTCAAGTGAGCAACTGATTCGTTCATTGAAGTTTGTGTTAAATTTCATGCAATTCAATGATTAAGATTTTTATGTATACTGATGATGATTATGTTATTTCAGGTTCACAGTGGTTTTTTAAGTGCATATGACTCAGTCAGGATAAGAATTTTTACTATCATTAAACAGGCAATTGGTTATATGTGAGTAATGTCTTCTCAACACGCTATTGAGGTCTATGTTTTCCAGCAAATACACTATACTTACTTTGCATAGGACATGCTTCAAGAATCTGTGATGTTTGAGATTCCTTCAATCTAATGCGGTAGATTCTTTTATGTGATTATGTAATATTTTCCTTTTGTTTCTAATAAAAGTGCTTTTTGGTACTATCAAAGTTATGAAACACATGAATTTTGGGAAAATTTAGAATAAACGTAGATCTCATACTAATTATTTAGCAGTCAGATTATGTGTAATCTTCCCCTAAGCACTGCTGTGAGTATTTGTCCTTGACTGAGGAACTGTAGATGGGTTCTTGCTAACTGCAATCTGCATTGTGAAAATATTAGAACTCCTTTGTGGAGTAAATAACTATAGATTGAAAATCTGTGTTTTGTTTGCTGATAATTTCCTCCATGAGCATATAATAACAGTTAAATATTGGAAATACATACTGTTAGATAATGCATAAAAGCAAATTATTAATTGTCAATAAAGAGATGTACTAAAAGTAAAGGAACCTCTATACAACTGAATGAAAGTTAAATGTCTTATATAGCTCATGTAATGCTTTTGTTAGTACTGAAAATGGGCTCGAACCTTTTTGATTGTTTCGTTGACATCATAAAAAGATATGCAAGATTACATCAATGTTAACGTCTTGGATTTTTGAGGAATATATATTTTTCACTTTGCATGTATAGTCTCTGTTCAGAAGTGATGAGCTGCCTTTTGACCTTATTATGGACCAGAATTGTATGACTATGTTTTGTGATGTAAAATCTTGCATTAGTTCCAGCTTGTAAGAATTAATTCATTCTGATACGAATTAGCTACTTCCCTTTAACATGGATCATTTTCAAGGATTTTGGAATGTAAGTTAATCATGTGGAATAGCTAGAGTAATTGAGTTTTATCCATTTGCTTTTTCCAGTATGATTTTTTAATTGAGGAAGCAAAAAACTTATTTGTTTTTTCTTTGGTAGTGATGATCATGCTGAGGTGTCATTCAAATGGCATGTTTATGTGACTGGTCATAGTCTAGGAGGTGCACTGGCTACCCTTCTGGCACTGGAACTTTCATCGAGTCAATTGGCAAAGTGAGTTCTTTCTATAGTTTTCTCATTGTGCTCTGTTCTTGTTGTTATATGTGATTACATGTTATGCAACATATGGGATATTTTCCAAACTCCTCAGACTTTTTTGGAGTTTCTTGTAGCAATACCTATATGACAAAATGTTCCATCAATGCATCATATAGATAGACAGGGTAAGTCTACAGAACATTATGTGTGTGAACAGTCATACTTAAGCATGTATCACCAGAGAACATATTAACTAGTTTTGTATGTTGCTCTTGCTCTTTTTCCTGAACTTGAGCTAATCTATTCCTGCGACTTGCGTCTAGGTTTGCTATTTTGTTTTACTAAGAATTATCATTGGTCAAACCGGTCTCTTCTGACAGCTTCATGGTGTTATTTTATTAATGTAATTATCATGGAGATGTAAAAAAATGTGAAAAATAATGGAGGGTAAAGTGAATTAGGATGATATAAGGGTAAAGTGAATTAGGATGATATACACACAGTTTTGTCTTCCGTTCGCCTAATATGTCAGATCATTGCTTGGAAGTTAGGGGGCTGCTTAACTACAAGATCAAAATGATGATGTTTAATGTTACATTTGTGATTTATGTTTTAAAAATTTGACAGATAATACTGATTTAGGATGGTTAAGGACGGTTGGAGGTAAGGCTGGCACAAAAAGTAGAACAATGAAATTTACAAATCCCAAATATGGGGACTAATTTATATGCACTTCTGATCTTTGATAAAGCACAAGCTTTTTTAAGTAAGAATTTATCTTTTGAGGTTGACTGAGATTCTTTGGTTTGGGGGGAGTTTTAAATTTAGTCATCCACTAGGCAGGGATACATAATTTCAACGTGCAGCATGATAGTATAATGGCAACCCCTGGCAAGTAACAATTTGTAGCAAACAGCACTCATCAAGCATTCATTTTGTTGATTTCTCTGTTTCTGTAAATTAGGCGTGGGGCAGTATCTCTAACCATGTATAACTTTGGATCTCCTAGAGTTGGTAACAAACGATTTGCAGATGTTTACAATCAGGTAAGAAAGAAAGTGTGTACATACAACTTCCTGTTGTTTTTTATCAGATCTTTTCATTTAATCTATGACCGTATATATTAATTTCATAGAATCTCTTTCCTATTGGTTTCGATCCTTCTGCTGAACTCATCTCTGCTTGCAGTTTTTTCACAGGCTACCCTCTAAAACTATCGTATCTGACAATTTTTTTGTTTTTTTTTTTTTGCCTCAAAATGCTTTTTAAATTCATGAAATGTAATCCGTTTTCTCTCCCAGCTACTTCTTTAAATCACGTTCCACGTAAAATTTCTTCTATGCATGCACAACCCTACTCATCTGTAATTATTTCTTGTTTCCTTAATTGACCTCTTTTTTGGCAATTATGGACTGTTTTAGTTGAGGGAGCATGAATAATTGGAGTTTTATCCAACTGTAGTAATGTTATCCTATAATGGTGTTGATGGTCTGTCAGAAGACCCCGTATGAATGCCATAAGTTAAAAATGAAATTTTGAGCTCTCTCCTTTTTATTTCTCTTTCGTCGCTGCTTCTGATCCTATGTTGATGACCAAAATCATTAACTTTGCTCCCTATATACTGACTGTGACTTTTTGTATGTACCAGTCGTTTCTCTTGTTATACTATAATAAGTGTTCACTGAAATAAAATTGCAAACTGTAATAAAATTGCAAACTATTTTAGTTTTCAGAATCCAGTTGTTTGTTTTCTCTTTTTTATATTCAAAAAAGTATGGTGCTGAGCTCAACCCTCACTTTCGGCTTCTTCATGTTGTGAAAATCTTTCTTCTTACGTTGGAAGGATTTACCTGGTGATTCATTTTCATAAACTAGCCACTGATTTTATCTGTTCAACAATACCTCTCCAATCCACTTTGATGTAGACTTCTCAATTTCTTAATGATGAAATTGAAACAGCTGAGCCGGTAAAAAAGAAAAGATTCATTATCATTTTAGTTCAAGTGTCTGCTTTGGTTTAAATTTGTTTAGGCTTTTTCTTATTTCATTGGACCCTATGTTTTTGCTGGTGAATGTTTGTACAACCTAAACCTTCTATGCTTGTATTTGCAGAAAGTCAAAGATAGCTGGAGAGTTGTAAACCACAGGGACATTATACCAACGGTCCCACGTTTGATGGGTTATTGCCATGTAGCTCAACCTGTATATTTAGCCAAAGGAGATATAAGAAATGTCTTGGTGGGTAATTCCTTTTTTAGTTTTATATGGAGGTCAATCCTCTATTTAAATTTAATCCTCTTAATGTAGTCATTATTAAATTTCTATTATTAATCCTCTACTTGCATAAATTAGTAAATTTAACAGAATTTATTAGACATCTTAATTTATGCATCTTTGTGTTGTGGAGATTATAAATTCTGTTTCTTTAAAATTGTGCATTTTTCTCTGTTCTGTATTCCTTGAAGGATCACTGAGCATTCTAAAGTAGAAGATTTCACATACTTAAATTCCTAAAATGAATTCGTAGTTAAGCCTTATACAATAGTGTTGGCTTGATTTACATTGTTGTGCCTGTTTTTAACTAGCTTAGACCTTTGGTTTTTAGTGTTTACTTAACATAGCATTGGAGCATTAGTTTGTTATTTCTTGTGTATGAATCTCGGTATTGCCCTTCAGTAACGTCTTAATGGTTACATAACAGTCAGGAAACAAATGATTGCTTTAATTTATATTACAAAGGTAGCTAATAAAAATGTAGCACTTTCTATTCAGGAAAATTTGGAGCTATCTGGAGATGGTTACCAGGGTGATGTGATTGGGGAAGCCACACCAGATGTACTTGTCAGTGAATTTGTAAGTATCATGTCTTTCAACCTTATTATCTTGAGTTCTTGACGACCCCTCGAATTTCTTAAGTTTGTTCCGCAATATCATTTTCATATTTGCCAATCAGCAAACAGCCAGAAGCCTTCTTTTACACATGCATTTTTATATTCTCAACAGAAAAAAAAAAAAAAAAAAAAGGGAAACAAAAAATGATTTCGTCTTTAAATTGCGTTTCTGATTCTTACTTCAATATCATCTTTCATTCTACACAGATGAAGGGTGAGAAGGAACTTATTGAAAAAATATTACAGACGGAAATAAATATATTCCGTGCAATCAGAGATGGAAGTGCACTCATGCAGCATATGGAGGATTTTTATTACATCACATTGCTAGAGGTATTATACTGTATAGTCACCAATTATTTAACTTGGCGTTTGTTCACTGCTTCAAGTATCATGGTTGCTGTCTTGCTGAGTCAAGCAGAGGAAGAACATAAATCTAATTAAATCCATAGTTTGGAATGGATATTACCCGAGTCATTTAAATATTAGCATTTTCTGTCAGTAACAGTATTGGTTGTATATGTACATTCTGAGAATTTTTTTTTTTTTTTCACCAGAATGTGAGATCGAATTACTTAACTGCGGCAAGATCAAACGCCAATGTTCAAGGTCCAACAATTGAACGAGGTTAGCATCTCATGCCCCGTAAGAAACTCCAAATATAACATTGTTTTGTATTAGTCATACTCATAGCATTGAGCTTGCAAAAGGCAAGTAAGGCCTATAGGAATTTCACTTACTGTAATACAGTCGTAATTTTCTCCAATTGTTCTGTGAATACAATTTCTTTTTCGGGGGATAATTCGAGCATTTGTAATTAATGTAACTTTATTTTCTTCTTGCTATTTTCTAAAAGGGACTTCTTTTCTTTCTTTAATTTATGTTCTACTAAAACCACTGAGGATTTTTTTTTTTTTTTGGTGGTTTGAAGAGTAGAGGTTTTTATACCACAATAAGTTATCATTTCTTAGGATAGATTTAGGAGAAATTGACATAAGGAGTAGTAATTTGGAATAATTTATGAGCGTTTTGAAAAATAATTTTTCTAATAGTTTTACAGTGCTGTGTATGACGGAAAGTCACATAATTTGTAACCATTGATTAATACTAAAATAGATATAATTTTATGGTCACAAATTGTGTGGTCTCCGTTACACAATATTGTGACACTACTAGAAATGTTATTTTTTAACATACTCTTAAATAGTTATTTGAGTCTAAATTATTTCTAATCCGTTCCATTTAGTGCCTTTATTGGAAGGACATATCGCCTTTCTTATTGGACAAGAGCAAAACATTTGAACCACATGTCATTGCATGAGCAAATTTAACAACAGATACGGCTATGGATGGCAATTCATGTCGGCGGATCGGGTTTGTGTCGGGTTAAGGTCTAATATATACACAAATTATATCAACCTGAACATGACTCGTGATCTACAGTGTCAAGAAAACACCAACACTAATCCCACTTGCACTTAAAACGGGTCAACCCAAATTCGACCCGCTCAACCCGTTTAGATAAGTAACACTTAACCCACAATCCGATTTTGACTAGCCAATCCGTTTTTAACCCATCAACTTGCTTCTGAGCTACGTTTTTCTGCTTTTATTTTCCTTCTTAGGCTATTATTATCTCATCTTAAAACAAATAAATTATGTTTAGTTTGTAAATATAACTAATAACTTATAGTCTTAGACACATAAATATGTCTATAATGATAGTCATGAACAAACTAAGTTAAGAATACTCTTATATTTTAATTATTTATATATTTTATTGGCAGGTCAAATGGATCAATTTTGGGTCATGCAGGTTGATCTGTACCCAATCTCTTTTTTTTTAAAAAAAAAAAAAAAATTTATGTTAAACGGATTGACCCAGTTTTGACTCGTATCCTTTTTCTTCTAACCTAACCTACAAAAAATCGTGTCGTAACTCAAATTGCTACTCTTATGAGAGACGACATCAAAGTTTACAATTGAAGCTGACTTGTCGTTTCTTAAGACAGTCAAACTTGTAACAACAAAGCACATCTTGTTCAGTATATAAACGACATGAAGATGTTGTTTTTCTGGATAAACGACATTAATCTCTTAAATAGAGAACGCATGCTGTTAAGCGCGCTTATTCAGACGATCTGTCGTTTTTTAAAAAAGAAGAAACGTTCCCTTGACTAATCGATGCACAAAAGAGAATAATTTAGTTTACATAGTAGTCTCTTCCTAAAACTCAACAGAGACCAGCCCCAATCACTGATGCAACAAAAAGGGGAAAAAAAAAATACATATATATAGAGGAACACTCAAGTAGGTTTTTTTTTTTTTTTTTCCTTATCTATATATTGTTTTGTCCAATTAAAAGTTATTTTCGTGGTAAAAGATATTTAGAGAAAAAACATATTAATTAATGTATATTTATTATTATTATTATTATTATTTCAACTATTCTAGTCATTACAGCCGTTAGATAATATGGTATAACGGCTAAAAGAAAATAGCTATAAATAAGTAAAAAAAAAAATCTACTGGATAATGATTTATATATATATATATATTGTTTGGAGAATAGAGACCATTAAATGGTCCAAGTTACTAGTAACAAAGAGACATCTTTCAAATTCTGTCTTGGAAGGAAGAAAAACCGTCTGATTTACCATTCAATGTAAACTGAGGAGAAGAGAATAAAAAAATTAATAAGACTATGAATTAAGAAAATTAAAAACGACATCAAACGTTGTAGTAGCATGGATGCGCTGGAGGGATCCATTAATTCTTCTTGAGGATGCTGAAGTTTGGATGGAGGAGTATAAACGCATTCACTCCAGTTGGTTAGTCAACCTCTCGGATTTATGCATGTGAAGAAAAAAATGGAGTGCACCATCCCTGGGACTCTCAAACTCCAAATGCAGATTTTGTGGCAGTTGGAGCAGTAATTAGAGACAGATTTGGATCAGTAGTGAGAGCGTTGGCAAAGAGATTCATTGAGAGACTCAGTGTTACTAATGCTGAGTGTGTGGCTCTTCGTGAAGGATTAAGGTTGGTAATTGAGGAAGGGCTTCCAATTAGTGTGGTGTGGAAAGTGATTCTTTGAACGTCATTTCAGCTATTCATTCGAAGAATTCTTATGCAGTGGAGAGCCCTCAGCTCTATTTGTTAGAGATATAATCGTCAATCTTTCTATGCTGGATAAAATGTTAGCTGTTACTATATTCCTCGTTCAGGAAATGGTATAGCTTATTCACTAGCTCGTTTTGCTTTATCTTCCAATTCTCCTTGTATTTGGAGGGACATGATACCGAAATCGTGTACCTAACCATGTTTTTTCTGAATAAATAATACGTTGTTTTCCCCTACACATAAGAAATAAAATAAAATAAAGCAAATAAAAGCCGAATGAAAGTACAACCAGAATGTTAACAGTATCCCTACAAAGTCAGACTAGCGATAACCATTAGAATCTGAATGGAAGTAAGTAGACATTAATATGCTAATTTGTAGATTGAACTTGGTCAAATAGCATATTAAATGCAAATGTCTGGACTGTTCAATGGAGGAAACACAACGTACCCATTGTCCATTGATTAATTCAACCCAACCTTATTAAGTTCAATACACCATTTACAAAAGTAATGAGGACAGAAAAAAGATAGAACCAATAAAGCCACTCTAAATTTAAGATAAAGTACGTTAATTAAGGTATTGATATCGAGGCATGATATACCTATCTACCTTTGATTCAAGGTGATAAGAAAGAGTGGTCTTAATGGAGGATGACCCAAGGTGAATTCAATGGTACGAGTACCATCCAGATCGCATCAAGATAGCTTCATGCTATATATATAGGGGATAAAATGTAATTCCCTTCGAAGACTAGTCCGGTAACATGATTTTGTCAATACAACATTACAATAATCTAACATCCAAAACCACATAAAGTAGAGTAATGTAACATCCAAAACCATAAAACAATTTTTTCTTTTTTTAAGAAATTTCTCTCTTTCTTAGAGAAACTAATATGACAACTTTACGACCATATAGTTAATTTTATAAGGAACATGATAAAGAATAGTACTACTTTATGATCTTGCCTGATAGTATACAAAGAATGTTAAAAATAAATGGGTCAATTATACATATATTCCTTGTAGTTTCAAATTCCATGCATTATTGGAAACTACAGTTCACGCCACGGGATTGCAACTTAAGATTTCAATTTTACCCCTAGAAGATCTAATTTTAGGGAAAAAATTTTAATTACAAAAGACAATAATCCTTCAGTATTTTGAAACAAAAATTGTTTCCAAACAACTTAAAAAACTAAAATTTGAAACAAAATATAAGTTTTCTATTAAACTAATATAGGAATAATTCTAAAATTTGAAACAAAATATAAGTTTGCTATTAAATTAATATAGGAATAATTCTTGTTTTAATTCATTAAAGGGAGGAGGATGTTTTGCCCATTAGAATTTTTCTTCAATACTAGAGATGTCATGAATTTAAACTTATGTTGAAATCCCAAAGAGTGAATTGTAATTTCTAAAAATGTATGGTTAAATTATTGAAAATAAAAATCTGTAAAAAATACATTTATAATTTTTCCTAATTTTTTTGAAGTATATAATATTTTATTTATAATAAATTTTAGGATACTAATTAAATATTGACAACTCACGTGCCACATGCACTATGTGCATACGTGTACTAATATAAAAAATATATGATAATTGTTGAGATCTTTAGCATTATTAGTATTATCATTTTTTGACAGAAGCACTGTAGCATTATGTATAATATTCAGGTGGGTCAGGTTTAGTACCAAGAGATTTGGTAAGTGAGGGTTAAATAGGGCTTTAGATCGATCTAAAAGTTGAATGAGAGTGGAGACTAACATGATAACATCAGTATTAAAAAAAAATGGTAGTAGACTAAGTAGTACTATGATGAAGAGGATGATAATTGATTAATAAATAATAATAATGTGCATTGCATATGTCTGTGACAGCAAGCATAATATAAATAACATCATATTCCTTTAAAGTATCAAAATAACATGATTCTTAAGAACAAGAATGCAAGTTGGATACTCATACTCTTTTGTTTTTTGGAATTATATTCTTATTTCAATAATTCAATCTGCTTTTGCTTTCTGACCTTGAATCTCGCACTATATATCTTTTTCTAAGCTCCACATTTTTCTCTTTTTCTCTCTCTTTTTTTTCTTCTATTTTTCTAATACATATTTTGATGGCACTATATTATTTTAAACGTATATATTCTTTCGTGTCCACTCATTAATTGTCATCTGATACATATTTTGATGGCACTATACTATTTTAAACGTATATATTCTTTCGTGTCCACTCATTAATTGTCATGTGAGAAATTATGTCAAATCGTGATTCTGAAAAAAGAGAAACCCAAAATAGTGGCATTTTCTCAAATTCTAAATTGAGCTGTTGTTGTATAGGGGTTGCCACTATATATGGTCCAAACTCTCAAACATTGTAATTTTCTTAGGATGTGGGAGAAGTACACAAGATTGGATAATGTTTCAATTGTGAGCTTCCTTGCATCTTCCACATGTTAATGGGTGGCTAAGATAGTATCTTCTCCTAATCCGGTTGGCTCTTGGAAACTTCCCAATTGTACATAACTGACGGTCTTTTCTTTTGTTTCTTTTTTTTTTTTTTTTGGTGAGAAATGACGGCTAGAAAATTGGCCCGAAATATATCGTGATAGGTGCCAATTAGCTTCCTAGTTTTTCCAAATGTTTTGAACTCAATATTTCATGTTTTGATATGTTTTGATATTATATGTTAGGTTAGGTTACTACTTTGAAATCTCAAAAATTTAAGTTGTTGAGGATAAATCAACGTTACACGTTTTAGCAATGTCTACTGATAGTCCTTTTAGCTCCATTGACTACTTAATTTGACACTCTTTTCATGATTTTATAGAGCAATACTACTGAGCACCACTAAATAAGAAAATATGAGCAGTTGCAAAAATTATTGTTAAGCAACAAGTGTCTCTACAAACCTTACTCTTTAGTAACGTTCCTGATTTAGAAATAGTGTAATGTACATATCTTGACAAACTATCATGAAAAAATAATTTGAATGATGTGGCGTTATATCACTTGTCAATATTTTGTGTATAATTTATTTATTACTTACCACTTAAGTTGTCTCGTCATTTAAATTATTTTGACAAACTAACTTGTTATAATGTTTAGTATTTTCGTGTCAAGACATGAGAGGGGGAAATGCTATTGTCCTTTTGGGTTTCTGGAAATTATCTCATGCATGTCTCCAATAATTTATTTTGATATGGCTTATCAAGGACAAAATTTGCAGAAGTAAATTGGATAGTTGGACTTTTTTTTCAGATATTTTTACCATTTATAGCTACACAAAACATAATACAAATGCATTCCATTCATTTTTCTCCTGAATTAGATTCTCAAACAGACTTCTAATGTGTTGTTTGGAAACAGTACATTTTAGTTTTACTCATAATGTGCTGTCCTGAAGAACAAGACATGCATGCATTGTCTTTAGGACAACGCAGCCAAAAAAGCAGTTTTCATGGAAATGCAGTCACTTGTTCACTCTCAACCCCACAAACCAGTAATTGACAGAAATGTAATATGTTTCCCTAAGAGTTGAAGCTTATCTCTTCCAGCCAGTTTATACAAGACCAGTAATAGCGACTTCATAACTTGTTTGGATGTGAAGCTTGCTCGGACTCCAAGAGCAAATTCATTATCCTTATTTGGGAACATTTAAATTACATTCTTGTTTTGGGAAAATAACACATAAGCAAACANAACGAAGAAGAAGACGAGAGAGAGAGAGAGACTCAATCTAGGCTGGCGTAGTCTCAGCTAAGCCAATATCTAACCTAGCCTATTTACAACTAATCTTTAAATAAATATGTGGATTACTTTCTCTCAATGCATATCCATTCAACTAGTAAATTGCTCAGTTATTTCAAATTGTAGTGTTTACACTTTAGAACATGAGCAATTTTCGCATTACAATTTCCCACCTTGTTTGATAAGTGTTTTCTTCTGTAAATTCATGTTTGTCTGCAGCACTTTCTTGCTGCTCATGATTCTTAGGCTTTGCCTCAATATGTCAACCTCTCGATCCCTCTTGTACATTTCCTGCTCCATTGAAGTCAACCGTGATTTCAACTCCTTTATGGTCTCTTCTTTAGCTTGCAGCTCTCTCTTTAGCTCTTCTGCAAGGTCTTCCTCCTCTGCTCTCCAATATAATCCCCCTTCTGCAGACAAGGGTGGTGAGGGCAAGTCGGTGCCACAAAATTATTGATGCAAATTTGGGACTTTGAAGATGTTTTTGTCACAAAAAAAATAGTCTTTTTATGCTATGGCTTAGCTAAAAGCAACAATCTATTGTAAGTTTTCACTGATGCCTGCAAAAACTATCCTATGGATTATAAGTCCAATACGGCAAACTTTTGATAATGAGCAAACTCATAAATCTTTGGAATTCAACCCAAAAATACATGTATTTTGAGATTTTAGCAATCTGGGATTGTACTAAATATCTGTTAGGCTAAAGGGTTCATTTTAATTAATCAAGAACCATATAACTAGATTTATGTTCAGAACTCTTGAAACGTGTCATGTCTAACTTGAGGTCTTCAGGACTCCATGTGACTACACTGCTTATCATGGCAATCACTAATCAGGACCCTAAATCTAAGACTTATACAAGAGATTGTAACTTGTCAGGAATAACACTATTCATTAGCACATGTATCAGTTCTACTAAAAGGCATTTTAGCCTCAACATCCATATTGGATCTGGTCAAGTATATGTAAGAATCAAGGCCATATTCATTATTTAATAGATTTCTCTACCTGTTCTAACTTATTAAATATCATTGTATTATGCTAGCCAATGAAAGTTGTACTTCTATCCTTTCATTATGCAAAAAGTACACCAGGAATAATTGCTTCAGATGGAAGGAAGGAAATGGAAAACTACTATCATTCAACTCATGTCGGTTTATGAACACAAAATGCCTACATCTCAAAGCAATTAGTATTTTGGTTCCATCTCCCACCATATCTACTTCACTTTTCCCAATGGGATGTTGGGTAGGGATAATTAACAATGCACAAGGCATGATAAAGTTTTGGACTTTTGGTTAATATTTGCTGTTTAAAACTCTAAAAAGTACTTTCCTAAGAACACCCTATTTAGGCTTGAGATAATTTTATGAATAGTTGGGACAAAAGCACTTCCTTTTTCCACCCCACTAACACTTTATTTTATTAGTTGCAGCTTGGCTCCATCTAATTTTGGTATAGACAACCAATTTCAGTCAATTATTAGAGGAAGAACAGAACAAAAGCGCATGAAATCATACAACAAAGGAAGAAGCATTTATATTTGTCAATATCCCAAATGGCTTCATCATAGACTTCACAAGAAAATAATGTTTGCTCTGCATATGCTTTTTAGTCTCATATACAATGTGTTTAATGTGCGTGTATGTGTATTGTACCTTTTGTGTGTGTTTATGTGTGTTGAAAGAGAGAGATATTCACCATGGGTCCTCTGAATGAGATCATCAAGCTCCATCTTGATTGCCAAGTAGAGCTGCTTCCATTTCTCAATAGTCTCATCTCGCCGAGCTCTCTCTTGCTCCATTTGATCCACCAAGAAGTTAGCTCCTAAAAAGGCCCACTCTTTCTCAACACTAGTACCCTTTTCTCCAACCAACCCTTCTTCCATTTCTCTAATCTTATCTTCTTTCTCTTCCACCAAAGCCCTCAACATCTTCACCTCCTCTTTCAGCTTCTTCCTCTCTTGCTTCCACTCAGCCTTCTTGAAAGCAAAAGCCATCATTTCTTTTTCATATGCTGGACTCTCTTTTACCCTTTGGTACATGGACTCAGTATTCACTTCTTCTTGGATAAACCTTATCTTTTCCTTCAACCCTTTAATATTTCTCTCACATAAACTCCTCCTATGCTTGCTAGGATTCCCACCCATTTTAGAGCTTCCCCTCTTCTATTGGGTCACTAATAAGAGTGATGGGAAATTCTTCTTGGAGTTTGAGAAAGTGAGCGGGAGCAAAAGAGTGTGAATGACATAAATTCTAAGCAAAGGCTCCCTCCATTAATGAAGAGCTCTACTTTGGGATTGCTTATTTTATAAGCTACTTGGCTCTTCTAACTTAATTATTAGTAGAAAGAGTTAATCATGCTCGTGAAGGGCTGTCTCAGTGTGATTTTTACATACAGATTGGACACACATGACCAATATGCAAGTATAAACGGGAACAAGGCTAAGTCACATGCAAAATCTTTTAGGAGAGTGTGGGTTAGGCCTAAGAAGTCACACACCAATAATTAGACAATACGCCAGCTTCCTTTGGGCCCTACACTCTTTTCCAATGACAATTACAAGGCCTACTCATTGTGAGCATCCTCGCACAGTTCAAAACTTCGATGGGACTATGCTTATATTCCTCATTCGCATGATTGCCTTCTCAAGTTCCCAAATAGAGTTTCCAAATCAGACCCTTTAGCATCCTCCTTCCTCTCACTGTTTCACTAGTCCTTCATCACTGACAAGCTTTCCTGTTTCATACCCTGTTACTAACTATACGTATAACACTACTAAAACTGAACTCTTTTGCCTTCAAATTATATCACTATATTTTGCGTCTTTGATTATTTTAACAATTAAGTACCAAACAATGGTGGCTTCTATAATAGTTAATCCACCTTAATTAAAATCACTCTAAAAATCAAAATTATCACCTAGTACACTTGTTTAATATTCCATGTAATAAGGTTGAGGAGTCCAAAATCCACTCACTATCTCTACATGTCAAGCAATAAGACAAACAAGGGGAAAAGAGTGGATTTTAGCATTCTCCAAAGGTTCTATAATAGTTAATCCACCTTAATTAAAATCCTTTTAGAAAAAGAAATCATGGGTATCACCCAAAAACTCAAAAATCACTCAAAGAATCAAAATTTTCAACTAGTGATCCACTTGTTTGATGTTCCACATCAATTACTAACTAGGTTCTATAGTAGTTTATCTACCTAAGCTAAAATCCTTCGAGTAAAACAATTATGGCTATCAACCAAAAACTTCAAAATCACTAAAGAATCAAACTTATCAACTAGGCATACACTCGTTTGATGATCCACATCAATAACCGGAAAATGCAGAATTGAAAACAGAGCAATAAAAACACCAAAACCCATTTGGCATTATCAGGAGACAACTTCAGAGAGCATATATCTGATTTGTAACTATCCAATTTTGCAGGTCATATTAAGATGTATTATTACCAAACAAAATTTCCATGCAAAGACTAGAATGCCTGTTTTGTTACATACAAGACACCATCACATATGTACAAAACAGATTAATGGCTTCATACCTTTGGATTCCCTGGGTGAAAATGACCTGCAGTTAATGGTAGGTACTGGTAGGAATGAGAATTCAACTAGGCTCTGTATATAGAACCAGTAGCAGTAGGCCCATTTAACATTAAATTGGTGATCCAGACCCAGTTACCTGCACTAGCTTGCAAATTAACTCCCATGTGTTTCAGCATGGCTATGAGAAGGCCTTTGAGCAAAAATGTATGGCATTTTCCTTTGATTGATTGGTCATCTTTTGTCCATTCTAAATTTCTTCTGTAATCTCTTGGGTCAATACTTCCACAAATCTTAATGGCTTTTATTTTCTTTGTTTGTTTGACACCCTTTAATTGCATTAAGTCAAAATTTTGTTATTTTTTCTTTTTCTCTTATCTGGGTCTTTTATAAAATTTGGTTCACTGTTATTCTCATTTCCTTTAATGGATTATTGACACTCTTGGTCATCCATGGATTGAGCTCTTCTTTCACTCCTCACTCCAAATGTTTTTTTTATGTTTTTTTTTTTTTTTTATTCAAATGAAAAAGAGAGAGCTACTCATGACACTGGGATTAAATTTCTAAGGTGACACTAGTCTAAAGTATAGAGGGCATAATTACAATACTAGATGACTAGAGTCTAGACGTGGCCATCCCACTAACCTAAGTAGTCGCGGCCTTGAGCTCCCTCCCACAAATTCTATGAATCCATAAAAGAAGAAAAAATTGCCCATTTCACTTCAATTAGTTTAGCATGGGAGTTAGAATCTCCAATGCATTTGCTCCAATACTATTATGGTAAAAAATATTGTTTGTATTTAAATATTATTTTTAGAGCGCGTCTACAGTAGGGACGCCCCTAAGTAGGGCCCTGTCTATTCACCGTTGGATAGGAATCTGTATATAAATAGATTCTCCACAGATTCCCGTTATTCCCCACAGATTCCCATCCAACGATAATTAAGGCATGACCCTACGTAGGGACGCCCCTACCGTAGCCATCTCCTTATTTTTATTATTAAAAAATGTTTTCATCATATTATTAATTGTTATTATATTATCCAACAATTATTCACCTACTTATTATGTGGCACTATTGTAAATTTAGAGCTTGTACTAAATTTTAGCATAATATTTTTGTGTTTTATTTAAAGGGGATGGCTACGGTAGGGGCGTCCCTACGTAGGATCATGCCTTAATTATCGTTGGATGGGAATCTGTGGAGAATAACGGGAATCTGTGGAGAATCTATTTATATACAGATTCTCATCCAACGGTGAATAGACAGGGCCCTACGTAGGGGCACCCCTACTGTAGACGCGCCCTATTTAAAATACAAAATAACACATGCTATATTTTATATTTTAACTAGCAATACCATTGGAGACTATTTACCCAGTTGCTAAAAATTTGGCATTGACATGTGAAATATAGCTTGTTGAAGATGCTTTAGAAAACTAAAGGTCTGTTTGGTGAGCAAAAAATGAATTGCTTTTAACTTATTGTGTGATATATTAAAATAGCATCCGACTCTTTTCTTCTCATTCTCTTTGAATGTGCTTTCCACATGTGTGTATATATATATATATATTTCACTCTCATGGATTATATTGCTCCTTATATATAGTAAATATCTTTAAATTATATTATCCACCAATGAAGTTATAGTACTAACATTAATCTAAGCCTTTTTTGGTATGATTTAAACAAACGCAATAGTTTTAGTACTGAATTAAACCTAAGTAATAGTCTAATCTAGTATACTAACAAGCCCAAATGATGACCGTAGGAGTTAAAACTTAAGAAACGGGTTCATAACATGTTTGGTCAGCTTAGTATTTGTTTGAGCGTAGTAGTATTTCATAATTGGATGCTACAATTGATATTTGATGGCCTATCTGCATAAAAACTCATGAGCACTACTTTCAAGTTGGGTTCCAAATCTAAATTTGTTTTATCGGAGATTTATGGACAATTAATGTATCCTTTTCTAATTGTGTAGAGGGGTGTGGAATCAAATATTCATTTCAGAAGAAATATGAAAGGTATGAGATTTTTCTAGATGTAGAAGAGACGTGCTAGTTTATGTATTACAATATTCTTTAAAGGCGTGCTTGATTGTGTGAAATAGGTTTCGGAATGAATGGCTATTCTACTAAAAGCCTATTTCACTCTCTGGTTTATAAAGTGGAACTGAAATTCTTATTCCACTCATTTCTATCAATTGGTAGAATTTTGTTTCCGTTGCTTCCCTAAGAAGTTCCTTTCCATTCGTTAAGTTATTATTAAATTAGACGTTATTTCCTTTTTTGCCCACAAAGCATTCTTGCATGCATTTAAGAATTTTAATATTATTAATATCCATTATTTCTCTTTTTGAACACAAATAGAAATACTCATTTTTCTAGATTTTCAATATGCAAGTATATTTTTATTATTTTTTTAAGATTTAGTTACTCACACAAATTTAAAAATAGTTTGCCAACTTTTTTTAATTGTAATAATTTTGTCAAATTGAATATAAATTTTTGTAATTTATTTTATTTTGATACTGTTAATTAATTAAATAAAATAATTAATTTGTTCATTGAAATAATAACTTTTTAATCAACTAAATTTTAATAATTGAAAAGTATATATGATTCACAAAAAGGATATTATAGTCAATATAACACTTTCATTCCGTTTTACTGGGTAACCAAATATAATAAATTCTTATTCTACTAATGATTCTAATTTTTAACCAAATAATTGAACACAATTTGCATTCATATTCTAATTCTATTTCATTTCATTACAATTTCTATGATTCTAATTTTATTCCACAAATCAAACATCACCTAAAACTAAGCTCACCAAAATAGGAGGTTATAATATAATAATAGGTCACTATAACAATCTGAGTGGAAAATTAAAGAAATTTATGGAATGAAAAGAATCTGGTATTTGGTATAGAAAACGTCTCTTCGAGCTAAAACATTAATTTTTTTTTGTCGGTAAGTTTTTTACTTCAAAGCCCCATTAATGTCTTATTCAACTATTCTATCCCCCATGTTAGAATTATTTCATGTACACTTTATTCTTTTTCGTAGAAAGCAATCAATTTCTTTCAATCATATTTTTTTCCCAAATAATTGATTTGAGGAAAGTTCCAATTATAACCTTCAATATCTCATATTTTTAACCTATGTTTATTGTTTTTCCACTTCTATTTAATTGTGTACGAAAGAGATAGATAATTGAGGCGCCAACTTTTTATTTACTATCTTTGATGTGACAAATGCAGACAGTTATAAGTTGTGTGGCTAAAAGTATTACTATATATAAAAACGTGAGCAAAAAGCCACAGTTAAATTTTCATCCCACAAAAAAAGTTATCTTACCAACAAACGACACTTAGCCGTTGTCGTATTGAGGTCAAAGAACCCCTCAATGCAGTTGTTTATAAAAATTTATAGATTTTTAGAAAATTATCACTAAAATATCATCTGTTTTAAAAAAGTGTAAAAATTTTTTTTATGTTTTTGAAAATTCAAAATAAGTACTTCTATTTAACGAAAATTATTACTAAAATATCCTTTATTTTAAAAAAGTGTGAAAAAAAAATCCTTGTATTATTAAAAATTCAAAATAAATACCTTCCATTTGAATTATCATATCATTTTCTACTTTTGACTGGTCAAAAGCTTCAAAAAAATTTATTAAAATTAATATTTTTTCCATATTATATTATTTTAAGACACACACCACACTTGAAAATGAAGGAAGAGAGAATACACATGGTCTAAAGCCTCTTAAAAAAAGAAAAAAAAAATCCATTCTCTCTATTGTTGTAGCACAAATCTAGAAAAGAAAAAAGAAAACTAAAATTTTTGAAAATTTCGAAAGTGACAAAAATTTCTAAAAATTTTAGATTTTTTTTTTCTTTTTGCAACTATGGAGGGAAGATTTTTTTTTTTTTTTTAGACCATATGTATTCTCTATTCTTTTATTTTCAAGTATGGTGTATGCTTTAAATTAATATAATAAGCGGTAAAATATTAATTTTACTAATTTTTTTGAAGCTTTTGACTAGTCAACAATAGCAAATGAAATGATAATTTAAATAGAACGTATTTATTTTGAATTTTCAATAATACAAGGATTTTTTTCACACTTTTTTTAAATAGATGGTATTTTAATGATAATTTTCACTAAGTAGAAGATACTTATTTTGAATTTCTAAAAATACAATATTTTTTTTTCACTTTTTTTTTTTAAAACAGATGATATTTTAGTGATAATTTCTCTATATTTTTTTAATGCAATGCACTGCAAGCCAGTTCAATCTTATATACTTACTTGAAAATTATCTTGCAGAAAAATCAATGCTCCATGCCAATATTGTACGTACTGATATGATAAATCACCTTTTACCATGTAAATATGTAACGGTCAACTATTTCATGCATTAATGCTTTAATTTATACAAGTAAAGTTTTTGCAGTTTCAAAAACCTATATACACGTGTATATATACGTATATATTATATATATTTTGGGGTTAATGGCACAAATGGTCCTAAACTATCCAATTAGTTATAATTTGATCCTCGAAGTTCTAATTTTGGCAATTAAGTCTTTAAACTCTCAAATTCCATGTAGTTTGGACATTGAATTGTCCAAGTCGCAATATATTGTTAAAATTCTAACTATATACACACGTGAGAATTATGTGGTACCATCTGAAAATGGTATTAAGGAAAATAAATTGAACAATAGGATTTGGATAGAAAGAAGTGTTTTTTAGTTGTCAAAGTTACAGATTTGGGAAAAATTTTCTATAATTATTCTTTTTATGATCAAAATTCTCAAATTATATTTCAAATACATTTTCAGATACTATTATATACTCCTCACGCGTATTTTTAGTTAGAGATTTAATTATAATTTTGACACTTTGGGAACCAAATTACATGAAATCAAAAAGTTTACAGGTTTCATTGTTAATATTAAAACTTCAAGGACCAAGTTGTATCTAATTAGATAATTCATGGACCATTTGTGCCATAAACCTTAAAATTTGTGCAATAATTAGAAAAATGAAGAAACCACAACATGAGATAATTAGGCTAAGGGGCACCTTTGGTTGTTAATCTTTTTACTTTAGTAGTAGAGATATTTTTTTATAATAAAGTACTAGAGAAACATGATAGAGTCATATTTATAAAATTAGGAGTATTACGAGATGTTGAAGCACATTTAGTAGAAGTGTCTGAAGTATTAAAGGTCACTGAATTCTTCAATTAGTAACTATTTGATCTATGAACTAAATAAATACCTTAAAAAAACTTTGTGAATTAATTAATTAGTGGCAATAACGTCCTTTTTTGTTAAAAACTGTTAACACTATTAAAAATTAGTTGAAGAAAAAATAGGCAAGTTACTAGGGTTTGAAAATACCTTTTATTTCTTTCTAAAATTCCTTAATTTTAATTAAAAGGACAATATCGTTATTAACTAAATAATTCAGGGACTTTTTGGACATTTAATTTAGTTCAAAAACCAAATGGTCACTACATATGGAATTTATGGAGCTTTAATATCACAAACCCTTAATAAATTTCGTATTTTTCTTTAGAAAAAATTCACATGAGAATAATATATTTTTTTCTTAAGAAGTGCTGTTTATGAAAGTACCTAAGCAGAATTTGGGAAAAAGGCACATAAATACCCTTTTTGCTTATTTATGTAGAGACCCTTTGATTTTTAATTTATTTATACCCTTTTTTATACTCATTTTCTGGGAAAACATATACCACGTGTATTTTATATATGAAATAATTACCGCAATATACATTTCAAGTATCAAAATTTATACCTGAAAATCGACATACATTATATAAAATGTATATTGCAATATACATTTCAAATGTAAAAGCGAAACATAAAAATCAGTAATAATTTATAATGTATGCTGTAGATGTATGTTTACATAATAAATGTATACCATAGGTTTATATTGTTAATATATACGTATATCATATGTATTTTACACATACAATGTGTACCTAAAAAATGGATGTGAAACTATTAAGATGAAAAAGTGGGTATTTTTGAAATATATGGTTAAAAAATAAATATATACTACATGTATATACCTAAAAAATGAGTATGAAACTATTAAGATGCAAAAGTCGGTATTTGTGAAATATAAGGTGAAATTGTTGGCTATTTAAAGTCGCCCAAAACTTATTGTTTAATGGGCCTAATTAAGGATGCGGGCTGATGTTGATTTTTTATAGTAATTTTTCAAAATAATTAAAAAGTCCGGATTTTAAAATTGTTTGAAAAGTTTCGGATTTTAATTAGAAAAATATCAATTTTAAAAGTATCTAGAAAAATATTATTTTTTAATTAATCAACGAGACACTTGAAATAACTAATCAAGTTATCTCGAGTATTACTGAAAAACACTAATTTGAAGAAAAAGTGATATTTTTCTAAATTTTTATTAAAAATATTATTGTTCTAAAAAGTGATATGTTTCTAAATGGATTAATCAAAAAATTCAGCCCATCCGGGATTTTTCTCAGCCCATCCGGGATTTTTCAATTTTTAGTACTTTGGGCCTGTAATCTTATAAGAAGCCATTTTCTATGTTCTACACGGGTCAAACGCAATTTGCAGTGAATGTTCGTCATTTACGGGATTAAGTCACCAAATACCACTTTTTAAGGTAGACGAATCACTATTAGAAATAGTTCTTAATGATATGTTAACAGCACTTCCACTAGTTAATCTTCTTATTTATCATTGATTTAGGCAGGGAAACCAACAAACAAACAAATGTTTTGAAAAGAAAAATTGGTAAAAATTAGAGCCAAAAAAAGTAATTATAAATAGTTAGTAAATCACAATACTAATTAACAAATACTTTACTTAGGAACTGGATTATAAAATGGTCTTGTCATTTATGAGAAATCACATTCTGGGTCACTTTTGGTGACAGTGTTTTCAATTTTGGGTTTTATTTTTAAGAAAAACTGCTAAAAACTAATACGTCCCCTAGAAGCTGCTATTTGTGAAAATGTCATACTGCCCAATTGATGCCAACTGCTCTATTTCTGGGCCAGAAAACTTCTGTGACTCGAGTGATATTCTCCTACAAATCTCAATTAGTTAATAAAAAGAACCTTAATCATGCTTCTCTTCCATCAACTTATGGTGCATCATGCATTGCCATTACCAGTGTTTCCATCTCCAATAAATAGAAAATCGGTGTGAAAAGCGGGTTTTCCTGTGTACATATTCTAAACCACACGGAAAAAAAAACTGTTCTGTAATAAATGTATAAATCATTGACTAGAACTAGTGGGCCATGGTGACCTAAAGAGTGGACTCTACTTGGTCCATCCCAAAGAGGCCTAAGTAAATATCATTTTTCTTTTTGGGGTCATCATGAAGAGATAGCCTTTTTTTTTAGGGGGAAAGGAGAAAAAAAAAGCCTTTTCTTATTCTTCTTCTCTTTTACTTTTTTCACTCTCTTTCCCTCTTTTGAGCTTTCAAGTTTGAACTAGCTTCCCTCTTTCATAGTAATAACATGTAAAGATAGAACGTGCAATAAATGAACATTAAACATTAATGATTTCTATTCACTTTAATGCTTATGATAAAACCGGGAAAAAAAATTAATGGTTTCTATTCACTTTCTTTCCTTTTCTTTTCCTTTTCTTTTTCCTTCCCAATCACTACAGCAGACGAAACTTTTTTTTTTTTTTTTCACTATAGCTGCGGACTTAAGTTGGAGTTGGACAAGAAAAGAGTTACATATACCTTTGAACTTTACATAACTTTCCCACCGTACATATAATCCATGCCACCATCATTTTTCTATATGCCTATTTAACTTTCATGGAAGATGGAACCTGGATCCAAAGTATTTATCCAAAATCTTAATACTTACAGCTATGTCACATGCACGGACTTTGTTTGGTACGAGAGATTTGTGATAGGAGACTTTGTTTTGTACGAGAGATTTGTGAAAGGATATAGAGGAATAGATGGAGAGGTAAAATACTTTGTTTGCTGAGAGATTAATGAAGGAGAGGGGAAGCGGAGAAATGAGCTCTCCTTCTTCGTCCACTATTTTGAATCCTCCTATTAATAGATTTAACCGCTTTTTTATTCTTTTTATGTAAAATGATAATTATGCCTTTCTTTAAAAAATTAAAAATATAATTAAATAGATGATATAGTAATTCTATTAAAAAAAATATTCTCTATTTATCTTACCCTCTATCCTTCTTATGAAATAATTTAAAGAATTGGCATTCTCTTTTCTTTCCTTCACATTCTATTTCCTTATAGGCTCTCCATCATTCCTTCTCTCTATTCCTCCTACCAAACATAGTATAAAGTGATGCTTATACCTAATCCTAATACCCAAATTTCCATTTCTCTTTCCCATTTTATTAATAACAAAAAGGATTTTTCAAATAGATGGAATAAAAATTCTAATTGTTTTTGACTATAAACTCCTTCGTTTTCTTTTTCCAATAAAAAAAAAACTACTTAATAAATGAGTATAGTGGGTTCCATCGTTTCTATGATTACTTATTAAAATCTTCTTTACGTGAATAATCTCTACCCTCGTATATTGTTAATTAGTACATTTTATATTCTTTGATTCTACCTATAATTACCGAGTAATAGGTCTTTCACAATAAGACTCCCACACAGTACTCCCAAGGGGGTGGTCGAAGTGGCAAGGAGCTCAAGCTTAAGGCCATCTCTCACTTAGGGAGGGTGAGGTCATGAGTTCGAGCTCCCACATCACCTTTGGGAGCCCAACCGAATAGGGATGGCTCTAAGAAGTGACTCGCCACTGAGATCTCATCCGCTTTTTTTATTATATATAAAAAAAAAGATTCTCACACAGTAGTGCATGATATTTAATTGACTTTGACATAGTATTGCACGATATTTAATTGTATTACGAAGATTAACTTAGTAGCTGACCATTTAGTCCGTTCTTGCAAGAGTTAATAATAAATGCAGTTAATTCCTTAATGAATACCATTCGCTATCAATGAGAGAATTTTTATTCATCTAGAATTAAAAATGGAAGTGTAGAAGATATGCACCGCTATGAGTTTGTTTGTTTGTTTTTCTTTTTTTTCAAACGCCTCCTACATGACCTAGGGTCACCCTCATACAAAACTAAGTTTAACTTGTCTGAGCGTGTATTGTTTTGAATAATGAATTTAAATCAAATTTAATTCTCTTATTATTCATTTATTCTTTATAGAAAATATTTAATTGATTATATGTCAGATATAACATATTATTAATTTGATAATACTTGGGCCCAACAGAAGAAAACTTTAAATTAGAAATTATTAGAAAACTATAAATAAAAGTGAAATACTATAGTAGAAACTCTCTTTTTTGGCCCAGTTACTGAGAAGAAAAAAAATTTCAACAAATTCATGCTTAATATGATTTGTGACTACACCGATAGTTAATCTTTATGTTTAAAATTGATATATAAGATTTCTTGTAAAAGAACAAAATAGTAAATCATGCTTTATGACTAACTTTTATAATAATATTTATTTATTTATTTTTAACTAACATATTTGTTTTCTGGTATAATCTGATGACGCTGTTCAAATCGACACCCAAAAAAAAAAAAAAAAAAAACGATACACAAAGCAGAACCTTAGATGACTGCGCCAGCTATGGTGGTCAACCCCATCTCGACCCACTTACGTCTCGCTTTTCCTCAGATGTTACGGCCAATATCGCCCCTATCTAACGCACACGAAATCTTGCCCGTTGAATTGCCTAAGTACGACGTGATTGTGGCCCATGGGGCCCACGACACGTTGTCGCAAGGCGACAAGACGACGTGTCAAAGAGATTCGGAAGACGTGAGCGAGTGGTGACCAAAAAGTGATTTAGTTCATTTTTTTGATTATTTCCGACAAACAAAAAGGCTCTCCGGATCTAGCGGAGCCTAATTTAGGTGGGGCCCAGTCTCAGATCAGTTGATCATGACCGTGTTTTTAAATTGGTGGGCCCCATCGGTTTCGCTTACACCAACGGACGAGGTGTTATGTTGTGCCCCGTTCGGTTGGAAAGAAAAAAACGACAGAGATTAATTTCCGATAATGTCCCGAAGGCCATGAGAAATATCCATTATGCCATCGCTTCACCTTTTTTTTTTTTTTTTTTAGCAATAGATTATCTTATTATAATATGTAGAAAATAAAAGGCGAAAATACTAAAATATAGGATGGAGAAGTTGATTCAATAAACGTACCGTATTATATACTTGTCACAAACTCACAATAATTCTACATATAGCAATATTTAATATATACCTTATTTCCAATAATTACTGCTTCACTTGGTTGAATATATTAATGTTTAAAGAATTGAATATTACCCTCTATAAATTCTGTCATGCGTTAAATGTTCCTAATTTGGTTAGCTGAATAGACATTCCAACTAAAGAAGTTTGAAAAAGAAGTTTATCTATTTAAGGAGATCTAATTATGGTTTAGTAACTACTTACTTGATTAGATATGATCTTTATGTGATCACTTTTTCTACACCTTAATTTGCATTAAATAAAAGTTCTTAAATATTTAATCTAACGCATATTTTTATATTAAAAAACATCATTAGACATGTATGTAAATTATAACCTATATTAGCTAGACTTAGATAAGGGAATTGCTAATTGTGATAATTATAATTAGCATCTATATATGTATATTTTTTTTAAAAAAAAAATCATGCATGCAACAAATACGTACTTTCATTTTCTTTCTTTCTTTCTTTCTTTTTTAATTGTTGGAAAAGTGCATGATAAAGAATACCGGCATTTTTTTTTTTTTTTTAAGGGAAGAATAGAATACCGGCATTTTATTGAGTATGATTGTGTCAAAATTTTTCACGAGGGTCATGTTGATTAATCGGTTACATACTAATTAATCGAGAAAAAGGAACGAATGTAGACAAACCGTATAATTGATTTAAACACGTGTACATTGAATATGTATCTAGTTTTATTGTCTGGACACTGCTATAATATAAGCTTTATTAGTACAATAATAATAATTATATTGCCTATAAATACGTTAGTGGTGTTAAATCTAGAGACTTGATGGATATTGTTACTCGTCCATGTAATGCTCTCTCAAAGTTTTATCACATAATTATTAATAATTATTATGTCATTTAAAAAAGTATATTAGCTAACAATAATTATTATTTTTGCTTTCTTTTCAATTGAAAAAGAATAATTTAATGAGCAATACTATGAGGCACCAGTGGTGCCCAGCACCACAGTGACATGTCTGTTTGTCACTGGATGATTTAATTAATAAACTGGGTCCCACATGGGCCCCACTTAAATTATAATTATGATTAACCAATGACAGACTGACACATCACCAGTGGTGCTGGGCACCACTGGTACCCTATAGCATTATTCATAATTTAATATGCTGGTAATATAATAGTGAGCTAAGATATATATGGAAATTAATAAATATGGCTGGGTAATTTTGTCTTATAGTTTTTTCTGAATGACTATTGGGATCTGATCAGTTTAAAAATAACTCTTTTTTGAACAAAGAATTAAAAGGGCTTAGATTGTTTTTTTTTTTCTTTTTTTTTGGGGGGAGGTAAATTAATACTTTTATTCAGTGGTTCCCCAAATTAATTAAAAGCATTTACTGTTTTGTTTTTGTTGATTAATGAAATAGAGATGTTACATGTGACCCATGCATTGCACCATATGTGGTCCATGTATCATTATTGTACCTTAATTTGAAGGCCTAGTTATCATGGTGAAATGACCAACCTATATATAGTTTTACCATTTCATTAGAGAATTATAAGACAATCAAAGTAATATATGTCTAAAAATTAATGAAACTTACCATGCGCTTGATTTATTGCGACAAAAATTAATTACTTGGTGGGTTTTAAATGCTCTCTAGTTTTAAATGACCAACCTATATATGGTTTTACCATTTCATTAGAGAATTTTAAGACAATCAAAGTAATATATGTCTAAAAATTAATAAAGCTTACCATGCACTTGATTTATTGAGACACAACTTAATTATTTGGTGGGTTTTAAATGCTCTAGTTTTAAAACTCCTTAATTAGTTGATTTTATTTGTTAAATTTTAGACAGTTTATCTTATTAGTACCAAATTAATAGTGATAGGAGGCTCCAAACTAATCCAACATCCCCCCCTCCCCCAAAAAAAAAAAAAAAAAAACACACGTTTTGGGTTGCTAACAAGTAATAAGATATATTATATATAGAATCAATTGGAATGACAATCTTTTACTAGATGATTATAATTATTTATCAAGTGAGACTTATATAAGATATATTTTATTAATTATAATGACCGAATAATAAACTGTCATGATTATAGTTTTTTTCACTATTAATTCAATAACTACTATTAAATGGTTTGTCGGCCAAAAAAAAAATCGTTATTACTAATTGTGTTTTGTATAAAACTCCTAACTCATATACAAAATAAAACAGGGCACGATTTTTCGGCATATGGCATATTTTTTTTTTTTTGGCCAAAAAGCATGAGTTTTCAAATAGAACCGGCGATGTTTGACGTTTAATAAACATTGATTACATGGTAGAACATGTTCGACTATGGTCGAATTATCAAACGTAATCATCATAATTCCTCTTTAATGAGAACCACAAATGGAGGATTGGGAGGTTAGAGTTAGCTTGGCAAAAGATAAGTTATATTTTTTTGAAAAAAATTGAAAATATAAGTAACAATTGATAAAGATAGTATTCAGTTTTGATAATTCATTGAGATATTTTTTTAAAATGAATTGTCAAGGAGTCCATATTCACTTCCCAAGTTTCTAAATTAGGTCATAAATTAAAGGTAATAACATAGAAATTATTGAGACAATTTTTTTTTAAAAGATTTATTGAGACTAATGGTTGGCTTCGTCAAAATTAGATACGTTCTTAGAAAACATTTTGATTCTGATGTAATGTATGATAAATCTAATTCTGATGTAATTGTTCGTTCAAGAGGAATAAAAATTTCAGTTTTTGTACTTTTTTTTTCTTTTTTTAAAAAAAACCAATCTTCTTTGCTAACGTAGCGGCGAGTGGATGAAATTTTTGAGGTAATTCCAAAGTGGTAATTGAACCCTGATTCTAAGTTCCATAAATATCTGTCCATTTTTATCAAGAATACATGAGTCATATTTACATATCATTAATGGGAATCGAAATTAATAAGTGTAGTGTTTCTATCTTTAATAAACTAACGTGTTTACTTAGAAAAAAAGGAAAGGGATTGGACCAAACTTAGGATTTAAGCGTTCAATTTCTTATTTGTTCTCTCTCTCTCTCTTTTTTTTTTTTTTAACTTTTAATTTTCTAGACTTTTGCCATTTCATTTCTTTCCCATCAATATTGAATAATAAACGTATCCTAAGAGTAGCGCGGATTAATTTTGATCAAAGGACTGGTGTTACATTGTGTTAATTTTTTTTTGGGTAAAATACATTATGTTGTTTAAGTCTTTATGGAGTGAGATAATCAATTTTTTACATTGTGTTATGGTTTACACAAAGTTTTTAGCGGGATGATTGTCTTGCATTTTTCTATATTGTTCATTGTTATAGTAATAAAATGACTCACTCTCTTGTTCATTTTGCTATCTCTATAATTGTTCAGAGTTATAATTTAATAAAATGCCATTTTTATTTTTCGCTTAAATGGCTCTGCAAAAACTGATTATCGTTAATAAAACCAGAAACTTGTTCCATGACATAGAAAAAAAAAATGTGCTCAAGTGAATTTTTAATTGGCTTATTATTATCGTTCTAAATGATTGTCACATTAATCTATTACAAATACAAATTGAAAGTTCTAATCACTTTAGGCATATCGTCTACACGGAATCATGACAAGAATTTTACCATCATATAAATGAACTATAGGATCGATTAACGGCCAAAATATTAGGTATCCTATCATGGCATGCATGATATTGCTCGTTGGATCTTTCTTTGGTTCGTTACAATAACATGAAAAGAAATGCAATTGAAAAATTGCGCGGTTAAGTAATGAAATAGAAATACTCTATATCATAGTTTGTAGAATTTTGTACAACATACATATATTTTTAGGTAATAAATGGAAAATGGCATCATTTAATGTTCAAAATATCATATATTTGTGAGCGATAAAAATTGGAAAAAAAAACTAAATTATACATAAAAATGTGAGATTTACATATATATTTTATGATGAATTCCACACCCGATACTATTGTAACCTATTCTCTTCTCTTGTCATTCATCAACTTAGCTGTCAAAAACTTCAAATCTACATACCTTGGCATTGGCAAGCAGTAGTACAAAAGCGCTCAAACGGCAGGGCAGGATTCGTAAATATCTAGCGGAGGAGGGGCAATACGGGAAGTCCAAAATTGGTGTCGTGTGTTTACGCGTTCGTTCGTGTTGTACTTGCTCCACCTCCCAGATCTCGTCTTCCTTTGTTTTTTTCTGTTATATGCGACATAAGCCAAGCCAAGCCACCTGCTACCCCCGTTACAAACCCAACTCAACAGCGGCGCCAACCGCCCCACTCCGGGAACCACCACCGAACCGGACCAAACCAGACCGGACCGGACCATTGGTCTTCTTCCGCAACCGGACCCGCCTCTTTTCGCCATTGTTGCATCTACATTGACATTTCTCGTGTGACTTATATATATATATATATGTATGTATGTGAATATTTCGAAATGTCGATTCTCTGAGTTTGTTTCAACTGGAGCTGCATTGGAGTTACATGGAGTACAACTTGGTTGATATATTATAAGGTCGGAGAGAAAGATTGGATCTTTTTGAGGCTAAACCCGAGGGAGGGGAGCCCTATGATTTCGTTGCCTAACGGAATCTAGGGTTACGCAGCTCAGCACCCTGATCTGAATCTCATAACAGATTATTTATTCTTCAATGGTACGATTTTATATCATTTTTTTCCCTCTCGAATTTTTCGATTTTTATTTTTTCCTTATATTTTTGGTGGATTTTGAGATTTTAGAAATTTCGTTTAGGAGGAAATTCAGTTTCTTTTTTCCTGTTTGGTTCGCCTGGAAAGTTGTTTCATAATTCTTATTCAATCTTTTTCATAGAAAGAAAGAAGCGGTTTTTCGGAAACTTGATTGTATTTGATGTTATTATGTACTTGCGTTCGAAGTAAGTAGTGTGAGCAAAGACCTGCATTGTTTGTAGTTTCTGCATTTTGCCCAATGTTAGCCCCGAATTTTCGAATTTATTACCTGCACTTGTGTTCTTGAGGGGTACCGACTGTCTCCGCTGCGCTGCGCTGATGGAGGCAGCGGAGATTTAGTTGCAGTAGTTTATGGCTTTAGTGTGGTGAATGTGGCTTAGCTATTTTCAAAATTGGGATGTGCCGATGATGTTCTTGGTGGCACAGGCTGCTCAAGTCAATTTTGTGGTTGGATCTCATGTCTGGGTAGAGGATCCCGAGGAAGCTTGGATTGATGGAGAAGTTGTGGAAGTTTATGATGAAGAGCTTAAAATTGAATCTACTTCGGGAAAAATGGTGAGTGCTGCTTCTCGGCCTTTTTCCATATCGAATTTGTCAAATGTAACTACCAACAATAGATAGTTGAATTTAGCCGAGTATGGTATAATTTGTCCGTTTTGAAGATATAACTGTTTGGATGAACATTGCAGGTTCCTTCTTTCTTTTTAGATTTTCATTCCGCTTATTTATTTTTATGTGAACTGAAACCTTTATGCATGTGTTGAGTTCCACGTGCTATCACTTTTATCAAAGTTATATTGTTAACATATATGTAAGAGTTTGTCCGATTCTTTTGACTTGTTTTCACTTTGATTACCATGTGGTTGAAAGAGAAAATTTTATACTTTAATATGCGTTTTCATCCCCGATTTCTTGTTTCTTGTGAAAAAATTGTTGCCATTAAGGAAGATAGGTTACTCAACTCCCTTATGTTCGCCTTCTACTCATTTGTTTCCATAGATTCTAATGGCAAAATTTAATGGGAGAAAGTTCACGATGGCACGTATGGAAATTAATAAAATGACCCTCCTGTAAACTATAAAAGTTGTAATTTTCCATTTTATTGTAGGTTGTTGCCAAAGCGTCAAATGCCTATCCAATGGATCCAGACTTTCCTCCATGTGGTGTGGATGATATGACGAGACTGGCTTATCTGCATGAGCCAGGGGTTCTGCACAATTTAAAATGTCGATATGACATGAATGAAATATATGTGAGCACTACGCCCCTTTTTATCTCTTTCAATTGTTTGTAGATTCACGTTGAACTAGACACTTTTATTTTATAGACGACAATTTCACTTTCTTTCCTAAAATTGCATGCCTTTTTCCCTGCTAACTGCATTCAGGAAGCACGGCAAATGCATTTATTAGTAGTTCACACTTTTGCATATGAAGCTAAACTCTCAAGTGGTGTTTCCAGACTTACACAGGGAATATATTGATAGCTGTTAACCCATTTCGAAGACTACCTCATTTATATGATATTCACATGATGGAACAATATAAAAGGGCTGCTTTTGGTGAGCTAAGTCCACATCCTTTTGCTATTGCTGATTATGCATACGGGTAATTTCTCTAACCTTGTTGTCAGTTTCATGTTGAGTGATTTAGTATTTATGCTGTCCCTCACAAATAAAAAACAATGCAGACTGATGATTAATGAGGGAATTAGCCAGTCAATTTTGGTTAGTGGAGAAAGTGGAGCTGGTAAAACAGAGAGTACAAAGATGCTTATGCGATATCTTGCTTATATGGGTGGAAGAGCTGCAACTGATGGGCGTTCAGTGGAGCAGAAAGTCCTAGAGGTAACAATTTTTGCAATGACTTGTCGAAGTGGGTAGTTGTGGTAGCCTTGTAGGTGCTTCTAATTTCACTTTTCTAAGTGTTTCTAGTGTCACTCTCTGAGTGTAACTGGCATGATCCATTTGTTTTAATTGCTACTTTTTCTTTCGTGGCAGTCTAATCCTGTTCTTGAAGCATTTGGTAATGCAAAGACTGTCAGGAACAATAATTCAAGGTAGGAGCCTTCATATGTTCTTTTCCCCGTAGAAAATTCAGGTGGGAGACCACATTTGATCGTGATGTGTTTGTTTCTGCTCCTTAAATTATATCTTATGTATACATACTCTTTAGTGTCTTAGCTTCTATCCTGAAGTAAGTGTAATATAATTGCAGTCGTTTTGGAAAGTTTGTGGAGCTTCAGTTTGACAATAGGGGAAGAATATCTGGAGCTGCTATTAGAACTTATTTACTGGAACGGTCTCGTGTTTGTCAAGTGTCTGATCCTGAGAGAAATTACCATTGCTTTTACATGCTTTGTGCTGCACCACCAGAGGCAAGTTGATCTCCTTTCTGTCTGCACAATGTTCTTTGCAAAGTAATTGAGCTATGTGCTATGATTGTTTACTTGATGTTTAGTCATCGTGTCTTCTTTGCCACGGAATTTTAATTTGGAGACAACCAGAATGATTTCTAGGCAATACTGTGCCAAGTTTGCGTTAATTTTTATTTATTCATTTCCCTAGTCTAAATTAGGAATTAGCTCTTATGGCATTCAAAATCCTTGAAGGACCAAAATATGGCAAGAAATTTAATAGCAAAGACAGGTCATTTGGTGGTACTTGCTAGTTGTCTAATGGACATGCATTTGCTATTAATACAATGCAATGTAACAGCAGCTATGCGCTCTTGCTCTGATCTTTCATGTGTAATTCATTTCTTGATTGATTTTTATTTGACTACAATTGACATGTTTATTATTTTTAAGATGAGATTCTAACATGCATGTTGTTCTTCTGCCAAATATTAGGATGTTGAGAGGTACAAATTAGGAAACCCGAGAACATTTCATTATTTAAATCAATCAAATTGCTATGAACTGGATGGAGTGGAGGATTCCAAGGAGTACCTTGCAACTAGGAAAGCTATGGATATTGTTGGGATTGGATCTCACGACCAGGTTGTGTTTCTGGATGGTCAATATAAATAGGTTTTTTATTGGTAAAGATCTATGATATATTTTTCTTTTCAGGATGCAATATTTCGAGTTGTGGCTGCAATACTCCACTTAGGGAACATTGAATTTGCAAAGGGGACAGAAGCAGATTCCTCTGAACCTAAGGATGAGAAATCACGGTTCCATCTTAAAACGGCTGCTGAACTTTTCATGTGGGATCATATTTTGTACTATTTTCTAAAAATGCATATCTAGATACTCATGGCTAGAAGAGTGAAAGGCTAATAATTCATTCTGCAACTTTTGTTAGGTGCGACGAGAAGTCTCTTGAAGACTCTTTATGCAAACGTGTGATTGTGACCCGTGATGAGACTATAACAAAATGTCTGGATCCAGAATCTGCAGCTGTCAGTAGAGATGCTTTGGCCAAAATTGTATATTCAAGATTGTTTGATTGGTAAGGTCAATACTCTGAATAAGTTTGTCATTAACAATGAAATTTGTACTATGTATTTGTTTAAAATGTTTGTTCATACTGTGCACTCTGATTGCTCCAGGCTTGTGAGCAATATCAATAACTCTATCGGTCAAGATCCTGATTCGAAGCACTTGATTGGGGTTCTAGATATTTATGGATTTGAGAGTTTCAAGACAAACAGGTGCTTAACCGGTACGCTTTTTGTTTTCATTATTTAGAGAGGTTGAACTACTGGAAAGGACTGCACTAAAATCACCGTGTTTCATATGGTGGAAATGTCTAATTAGGGGTAGTTCCTGTTTTGTGGTAAAATGCCATTGATTCCTTTAATCGTTAACATTCTCGATTATTTGTTGAGTGGTATTATTTGGTGGGTGCAAACAAGCCACTGGGAAAATTTTCTTGTCAGAGTGCTCTAAGTTTGTGTTTGGTTTGCCATGGAAACATTAATTGATGTGATATTGTTACCTCTTTTCTTTGAATGGTTTACTCATGAAGTCATGATAAGACACATTCTTTTTCTTTAGGAAACCTTTGGGTTGTGGCTTAGTTCTCACTTTCCACTTCTTATTTTTATTGATAGTGTGTGTTTTTTCTTGAGTTTTGCATTGCTGAGGCCGATGATTATCTTTGACTGTTGTCTCGTTTGGCAGTTTTGAACAATTCTGTATCAATTTGACAAATGAAAAACTACAGCAACATTTTAATCAGGTTTGAGAAGATCTTTTTGTTTTGGACTTCCTGAATCTGACTTTTTTTTTGGCTAATATAAATTACTGTTTGACAGCATGTTTTCAAGATGGAGCAAGAAGAATATACAAAGGAAGAAATTGACTGGAGTTATATAGAGTTCATAGATAACCAAGATGTTCTTGATCTCATTGAAAAGGTAGGCTGCTGTCTTTCAGTATAAATAAAATACAATATATACTTGTTTCTTGGCATACTGGTGTTAAAATCAAGTACATTCTTTCTAAATATGTTACTTTGAGCATTTGGTTCTATAATATACAAGTAACTTTACAAGTAACTTCTGCTGCATGTTACAAATGATTCTTATACATGGACTTTCTTAGTTGTTATGGCCATTTATTTTTCGATAATTAGCATTTTTGAATATCATGCATTTTACTCTGGGAGCTTTACCAGCCTGGGTTCATAAAGACTATGAAAGTCTTATTTGGATAATTTATTCTGTTTTGTCTTTTCTCCTGTAATATCCCCCCTCCCCCCAAGTTGACAAAGCTATCTGCAATTGATATTATTTGAAAGTTCATTTCTAAAGTTTGACTAAGCTATTTATTTTCTCGTCTCCCCGATGAATTATTTGTGGACATCTAGTCCACTGCAATCTGTTAGTGAGACAACTTAATTGTTATACTTTGAGATTAATTGAAGGCCTTTTAGTTCACTAAAATTTAGAAGGAAATTAGACAGCAAGTTGGGCTTTTCCTGTGGCAAGTATTTGAAATATCTACACACACATCTATATATTCATATAATTAACTGTTACAAAACTTCAGCTTCTCATAATTTTGTGTTGACTTTTGTTGTACAATTGTTGCGTCATATTGGATGTTATCCTTTGACTGACATGCTTTGCTTCTCTCCACTTGTGAGCTAACCTTTGATGAATGAGAGAGTTGTTGGCAGTTTGCTTATCTAGCATTGTTCTAATTTATATGTACTTCTATAAATGCAGAAACCTGGAGGAATCATTGCTCTTCTTGATGAGGCTTGGTGTGTATTGGATATTAAACGTTAATGAAATTACCTTTTTCCTCCATTTCTTGAAACGTTAGGATTCAGTTACTATTGAGTCCTCGAAGTAACATTTGGAGTTTACTTCAGATATATCATTTTATGTCATTCAGATGGTAACACATCTTGTAATTATTATTGTAGTATGTTTCCAAGGTCAACAAATGAGACTTTTGCTCAGAAGCTTTATCAAACCTTTAAAGACCATAAACGTTTTAGCAAGCCAAAGTTAGCACGCAGTGATTTCACAATTTCTCATTATGCTGGAGAAGTAAGTTTGAAGTTAATATTTTCGCTATGAAGTATATCAGGATCATTAAATCTAATCTTATAGAAGATAATACGAAAAATTGAAAAATATTTATCTCCTTGGGAACATTTTTATTGTCAGGTTACGTATCAAACGGAACTCTTCCTGGATAAGAACAAAGATTATGTTGTTGCTGAACATCAAGAACTCTTGAGTGCCTCCAAGTGTTCTTTTGTTTCAGGCTTGTTCCCTCCTTTACCAGATTCTTCAAAATCATCAAAATTCTCCTCAATAGGTTCTCGATTTAAGGTCTGTTTTTCTTCTAATTACGTATATCCTTTTGGAAAATTGCTCAGTTCCTGTATGGTCATTTCATCTTTCCTGTGCTTTCTACAGCAACAACTGCAAGCTTTGCTCGAAACATTGAGTGTCACTGAGCCACACTACATAAGATGTGTAAAGCCCAATAATCTCCTTAAGCCAGCTATATTTGAGAATAAAAATATTTTGCAGCAGCTCCGCTGTGGGGTAAGCTTATCATCGTGGTCTTCTAGATGTTCTAGTTTTATACCATTTGAACATATTTGGTTGCATTATGTGCATAATGTATTTAATAAATATCTGGTTCCAGGGAGTTATGGAAGCAATTAGGATCAGTTGTGCTGGATATCCTACTAGAAAGCCATTCCATGAATTTGTAGGTCGTTTTGGTATCTTGGCACCTGATGTCTTAATTGGGAGGTAGGGTTCTCAAAATTCAGGACGTTTACTTATTATTAATATATATTTTTACAATTTCTTCCCGTGAACCTTTTTTTTTTTTTTGGGTCAACTTTTTAATGTGCATTATCTTTCTTTAATTGTTCAATTTTAGCTGTGAGGAGGTCTCAGCTTGTAAGCGGCTTCTAGAGAAGGTGAAACTCAAAGGTTATCAGGTAATTTCAGTAGGTTACTGCTTTTCAGTTTGATCTACAGCTGTTCTTTGCTACCATCTTTTCCTCCCTCTCCCTTAATGACTAACTAATTCAAGTTAGCATTTTCTGATGTTTCTTCTTTTGAATTTCTGTGTTTATTCTGTGAAAATATCAGTTGTTAGTCACATAGGTTCATGGTTTTTCTAAAATAATGTCATGGCCACTCTCCTATTCCTAAGGTTAAAAGCTACCTGTAATGGGAAATTGACCTGATCTGTTTTTCCATCTTGTACGTGTTTCCTTGGCAGATTGGCAAAACCAAGGTGTTTCTCAGAGCTGGTCAGATGGCAGAATTGGATGCTTGTCGAAGTGAGGTCTTAGGAAGGTCGGCAAGTGTCATCCAGAGGAAAGTTCGATCATATCTCGCTCACAAAAACTTTGCCTTCTTACGGTTTTCTGCCATTCAAATTCAAGCTTTATCTAGAGGTATCCAGTGTTTTACATGTTCCTGTTACTGGTGAAATTTACTTTCTGGTTGATGAGAATATTGGATAGAGTTTTCTTTGATAGAGGTTTTTTTCTTACGTTTTTTTTTTTTTTTTTTGTGCAGGACAAGTTGCACGCTATCAGTATGAATGCATGAGAAGGGAAGCTGCTTCTGTCAAAATCCAGAGATATTATCGTATGTATCTTTCTAGGAATGCATACCAAAAGTTATACTCTTCAGCTGTTTTAATTCAAACATGTATCCGTGGGATGGCTGCTCGTTGTGACCTTAAGTTCAGGAAGCAGAAAAGAGCTGCTATTATAATCCAGGTAAAGACAGCATTAAATCTAGGGGGAATCATTAATTTCTCAAGATTAGCATATACATTTATCATAAAGAACTATTTGAACTTAAATTAGAGCAAGATGCCTGTTGGTAATTTACCTTTTATTAACTATTCCTCCCTCTGAACCCTAAAATCTTTGGGAGGGAGGTAAATCTAACATATTACCTGGTAGGTCTCCATGAGGAACCGAACCACAAACCTCATGTGTGTAAACAAAAATATGGGTTATTGTTTAAGAGTGAAAACATGATTTTTTTCCTTCCAAATACAGTAGAAAATAATGCAGGATAAATTTGTTTTGATTCAAGGCAGTTTTTTATCAGAATACGAATGGCAGTTCTTTATCAGAATACGAATCAATGTAAATTATAAATTCCAAATTCAAAATATGTGATTTTGGTGCTCAGGTAATTAACAGCAAATTATCAACTCTTATAAACAGAATCTACAATCTTGGAGAATTGGATTTCTTAATGAATCCCTGCAGAGAATTAGAATGTGAAAAGTCCGGTCCTTTTTTTTTTTTTTTTTCAAATATATATATGTTTCTTCTCTTTCACCATTCTGTATGTGTTTTGGCAAAATATCTGGATACATGTTATAAAGGAAATTACCTATAAGTTGCACTGGTCAGTATGAAAGAAAAATCCGAAAGGGGAAAAACATAATTGATAACGAGAAAACCAAACAAGAAAATGTTTCTTGAGCTTCAACCAAAGAAGAAACCTACAGATACATTGAGTGGGAAAGAAAAAGAAACACGAGGAAGTTTGCTCTTTTTACTGATACTTTGGTTTGTCTTTCGGTTTCCTTTATTGTTTATGCCCACTAATTCTTGTATATCGACTATTTCAGAGTCAATGCCGGAAATATTTAGATCGCCATCGTTATTTGAGGATAAAGAAAGCAGCAGTAACCATGCAATGTTCTTGGAGAGGAAAAGTTGCTCGCAGAGAATTAAGAAAGCTCAAAATGGTTATTCCTTTTTATTATTTTTATAGTCATTATATATAATAAGCTTGCTTGTTATGTTTAATTTTAAGAAATTCCCTGAGGTTGCAACTTGTGAAATTCTCTTGTTAAGTATATTCTTCTTCTTCCTGATTTCAGACCTATATCTGCTCACACTTTTGACCGTTGGTTTCTACCCTGTATTGACATTAAATTTTCCTGTTTTTAATACTATATATTGATGCTGTCTATATCTTTTGCAGGCTGCTAAGGAAACTGGTGCCCTCCAAGCTGCAAAAAATAAGCTGGAAAAGCAAGTTGAAGAACTGACCTGGCGTCTGCAGCTGGAGAAACGAATGAGGGTAATATTCTCCTGTTCTTTTTAATTTTTATTTTTAGATTCTATAGCCACTTGTATATTTCCAGTTATTATTTGCCATATAGAGAGACTGGTTGTTATTTAGGGTACTCAGGGAATGCTTTATGCTATCCATTTTGAGAATGCCTGATATGATTCCCTAATTGAGCTGGTATACGTATGTATCTTGTTGATAAAAACACATTATGAAATCCTTCTAGATTTAGCATATAATTCTTCTTCACTGTTTACTTCTTCAAGCAACTATTGTTACCATATATGGGAAACCCTTGAATTTGATAAGGAATCATTAAAAGAAAAATGCTGATTTTTCAGAATGAAAATATCTTTAAACGTCTTTAATCTGGTTATGGTAAAAGGTTCTTAGGAAACTGAGAACCTGTGCCCCTCCCTTTGCTTGTCTACGTTCTAGTTTAATTAATATATCATTTTTGGAGAAGTAAGCCCTTGAATTGATGAAGAATCTTTCAAAACAGAAAATTGCTGATATTTGTAAACAAAAATATCTGTAAATTTATTTAAGCTGGTTCTATGGAAAAGGTTCTGGTTTGTATTTCTTACATTTCCTGGTTTCTTATCTTATAAGGAAAAAAAAAAGGTTCCTTTGAAACTGCATACCCGTATTTGTGTACCTTGTATTCTAATTGATGTATCATTTTTGCAGGCTGACATTGAGGAAGCTAAAACACAGGAAAATGCAAAACTGCAGTCTGCTCTGCAAGAGATGCAACTTCAATTTAAAGAAACAAAAGAACTTCTTTTCAGGGAACGTGAGGCTGCAAAGATAGCAGCTGAACAGACCCCTGTCATCCAGGAGCTTACAGTTATTGATCATGAAATGATTAGTAAGCTGACTACTGAAAACGAGCAGCTTAAGGTAGGATAACCAAACTCTTATATTTGTTTGTTGCTCCAAATAAGATCTCAGGTCTTGATAAAGGATTTCGAACAATACCTACTTATGGATGGTAGTTTTTCATTTATGCTTATGTTAAGCTGGCTGTGACACTTTGCAGGCTATGGTAAATTCACTGGAAAAGAAAATCGATGAAACTGAGAAAAAATTTGAAGAATCTAGCAAACTTAGTGAGGAGCGATTAAAGCAGGCTTTAGACGCAGAGTCGAAGATAATTGAATTAAAGACCTCCATGCAAAGGTCCTTCTCCATCTAGCAAATTGGGCCAAGATGCATCACTTAATCTCCCCATTTCAATTCACTATTCACGAAAATTTCTTTGTTTTGTTGGTTTATGTAATTTAATGCAAATAGTTGCCAATTTTTATTCTCAGGCTTGAAGAGAAACTCTCTGACATGGAAACTGAGGACCAAATTTTGCGTCAGCAAACATTGCTTAATTCATCTTCTAGGAGAATGTCTGAACACTTGGCGATTTCAACAGCTGAGGTAGAGATGATGCAGTAGAATATATATGTGTCTATGTATTTTGTTTTGCCCTTTTCTATATTGATCTTTCTGAGAATGTTTTATTGATCTATTTTCCTCCCTGATTATTGCAGCCTAAAGAAAATGGTCATCACGTAAGTTTTAAAGCTATTTGGTTCACCTTTGTATATTTTGTACTGTTTGTGAGCTCTCTTATCTTTATATGATCCTGAGGGAGCCTACTTTCTTCAGGAACCACTGAGTGCTTTGCCGTCAAAAAAGTTTGGCATGTCTGATAGTAAGCTGAGAAGATCTCAAATTGAAAGGCAACATGTATGTGCTTTAAGGGATAGAATAGTCCTTTTAATTCATTTATCTTTTCTTGCTTTAATTTTCAGTTGAAATTTACTGTTTACGTCTAATTTTGTTCGTGTGTTACAGGAGAATGTGGATTCTCTTATTAAATGTGTGACACAAAATATTGGCTTCAGTGAAGGAAAGCCAGTTGCAGCATTTACCATATACAAATGTCTTCTTCACTGGAGATCATTTGAAGCAGAAAGAACAAGCGTGTTTGATCGTCTTATACAGATGATTGGTTCTGCAATAGAGGTAACTTTCGATAACAATTTAGATTACAGTCCCAGCCTTGCCCCACTCAACATCATTTGATTGAATAGTTGACTCAGCTCCTTCTTGTTTGAAGAAACCTCTCCACATTAGATTTCCAATTGTTGGAAAGGAGTCATGAATTAAGTGATGACATAGGTTTGTGCTTTTGGATTTTAGTACGCCCAATTGTTTGAAAGATGGTGATTTTCTTTTATCATTCTTTTTCCCATGGAAAAGTCTATAAAGAGAGAAGCATAATCAATGACATGTTTTTTTCTTTTTTCTGCGGTAGAGGCCAGAGAAAAAGTGGGACTAGGTTACCCCCAGTTGCACGTTCTTTGTTTTTGGGATAAGATTGAGTTAGATGCTTCTGAGATGTGTCTTGGTTTTTCCATTTCTAGTTCACCTTCTGGTGATGTTTATTGACTGAGAGTCTGTATGAAATTTATGGACTGAGCTCTAACGAGATCGAGTCTTTGAGATCAAGTCTTTGCACTTAAATCTTTTGCAGGACCAGGATAACAATGACCATATGGCTTACTGGCTATCAAATACATCGGCACTGCTTTTCTTACTCCAGCGGAGTCTAAAATCCCCTGGAACTGTACCACGGAAGCCACCTATGCCAACATCTTTGTTTGGGAGGATGACCCAAGTAACGAAATGCTTATTATTCTAGAATTTATGTGTTATATCATATATGCCTTTGTATTGTGTGTTGATTTAATTTTTTTTTTTTCATAACACTTATTATTATAAACTTGTTCTTTGTCAGGGCTTTCGCTCATCTTCAGCCAACCTTTTTGTTGGTCCACTTGATATAGTGCGTCCAGTTGAGGCAAAGTATCCAGCGTTGCTCTTTAAGCAGCAACTGACTGCATATGTGGAGAAGATATATGGAATTATACGAGACAATTTGAAGAAGGACTTGTCGCCACTGCTTTCGTCTTGTATCCAGGTATAATTAACACCAAAACTGGTTCTATCTTGATAGGAGTTTGTAAGAAAATCAGGTGAAAAATGTATTTATCTTTTCTGATGTTAGCTAGCTTATCAGAAGTATTTTAGTTATTACATTCCTGGGTACCAAGTTTCTAATACAGCAACTTATTTCTTGACAATTCAGGCACCCAGAACATCAAGAGGAAATGTGTTAAAATCATCTGGAGGGTCAAATGGCAATAGTCCTCCAGCCAGTCCCTGGGGTGGCATCATTGATAACCTCAATGGACTTCTTTGTACATTGCAAGAAAATTTTGTGAGGGATTACTTTGGCGATTTTGAAGTTGGTCATTTCTTCTTTTAATAAACTATGAACTTATCCTTAGCTTTGTTTCAGGTTCCTCCAGTTCTTGCTCAGAAGATATTTAGTCAAATTTTCACTTATATCAATGTTCAACTCTTTAATAGGTATTCCACTGTTTCCATTTTCTTGAACATGTTTAGTTTAGATTAAAAACATCTGTGTTATCTTAAGAATGCATTGTTCGCGGATGCTTTGGCAGTCTTCTTCTACGTCGTGAGTGTTGTACTTTCAGCAATGGGGAATATGTGAAGTCTGGGTTAGCTGAATTAGAGCTATGGTGTTGTCAGGCAAAAGAAGAGGTACTGTTTCACTATTATGAGCATTCAAGGGATAGCATTTTTTTCCCTTGTTGTTTCCCATGCTAAATTTAAACTACAGCTTTCCACTGTCCACACTTCCATATGTCATCTAGGATAATGCACATAGTTTACCTCAAGATAAGTTTTAAGTTTTCTATGGCCGATGATTCCTCTTCTTGCAGTATGCTGGCTCGTCTTGGGATGAACTCAAACACGTTCGGCAGGCTGTTGGATTTTTGGTACGTTTCTTCAATTCAATTGTGTTAAAGAATAACTAGATGTGATTGCTTTCGATCACATTGCTGGATATCTCGGCATATGATTCCCTAATGGTTTTGCTTTCTCTTTTATATAGTGGTTATGATTACCAAAAGAATAATCTCATCATATAATTAGTTTTGAAAATGATCTTTCTACATTGTAGGGATGCTAATTGACTGGGTTATAAATTTTGTTAATGGTTATATAGTCATGTAATAGGGCGTCCTGTCTGGTGATATAGTTTATGTAATAGAGAAAGTTTATGTGGAATGGCTTGAGCTTGAGCTATGTAGAGAGAATTTATTAGAATTAGAGCATCAAGCGCAATGTATAGTAGTGTTTACCCAAGGTATTCGAGAGGGTGGTCTCTCCCCAAGAGCAAAAGCTCACAAATCAACCCAGAAATTCCTTCCTCGTCTCCCTCTCACTCTCCCCTTTATATTCTCTCACTTGGTACCACCTTCCAGAAGAGAATCAGTACCCTAAGCTACTAACAGTTGACCTGGCATATTCTCCTCTATCTAACAGATTTCCCTCTCTGCCCCTCAGCCTAACCAACTAAGCATTCCTCTAGGCACCCCCTTGTTGGAAGTATGGAATCCTATCAGGTTATATAGTTATGTAATAGAGAGTTCTGTCTGGTGATATAGTTGACGTAATAGAGCGTTGCAAAGTTTATGTGGAATGGCTTGAGCCTTGAATTATGTAGAAAAAAACTTTTGAAAAAATATGAATAGTAAAATGACTGTCTTTCCTTTTCAAAGACAAATGAAAATAAGAAATCAGATTTGACAAAATATATATTGGGTTAAATTTGCAGAACTCATGGATCACTTCATATGACTTATATTTTGGTTCTTAGCCTGTGCACCCTACTATAAAGCTTGGGCCTGATTGGATTCATGTTGAAATTGATGATGGTGAACTGTTTTCAATGTTTCTCTTTGTCATTTACAAGAAAAAGTTTCATTTTATCGCCTTCTTGATAACTAAGTAATTACCATTTTACTGCTTTGATTGTGCTTCATATCATACTTTCAATGAACTGCTCATAGCCTCATACCTGGCAGGTGACAACAACCACTTGGGTAAAGTTGTTTTTACATTAGTGGAGGCCTTTAAAATGGATTTTGTGTAAATTTTGTTTTGGTTTCAGTTGTAGACTTGTGTTCCATTAACAAGTTGTCTAGTGCTTTGATATCATATTTTTATCAGTTTATCACTTCCGTAGTGTGGAGTCAGTGGTGCAGTTTTAAGTACATTTTTTTTGGGCCCCCATTGGCAAGCCAAAAGCTTTTACATATTCTTGATAAGCATGTCTATTCCCATGTAATTTGGACTATTTTAAGTATCGTTCAGCTTATATTTGTTCATATTCCAACATTCCCTATTGAAATAAATTTTGAACATTTATAATTACTGTGAAATCTCAATTAATAAGTTGAGTGTAAGAAAGTAGGAGTCTCCTGATTCCATAGTGATTCACTTTGCAAACCTCATTACCTTTACTTATTTTTTGATGATAGTATTTATAAATATTGTCCTGTGATTTTTGAGCTAGTTCTTCAACGAAGGCTAATTTGTGAAATAATTGTTTTGCAGGTTATACATCAGAAGTCCAGAATTTCGTACGATGAAATTACAAATGACCTATGCCCTGTAAGTTAATCTTCACTCACCTTCTAGGAGTGGAAACTACAAGAATATTAACTGTGGACAAAAACTAAAAGGAAATGGGTGAAACCAAGACGTGCCTTATTTATATCATTTGTGATGTTAGTGCCTGCTCCCTGGGATAAAAAAATGGAATGAAAAAATGCACTATGATATTATATTTGTCGGTTTTCATGGATGTTTTTTGGAATTACTTGTGATATTCTTGTGAGTAAATTAGGAGAAATTGGAATTTTACATAAAGATATAATGTGTAAAATAACTTGACTTGCAAATTTCTCATTGACATTTGCTTCTGTATCAGATCTTGAGCGTTCAACAGCTTCATAGAATATGCACACTTTACTGGGATGATAATTATAATACTCGAAGCGTATCCCCAGACGTAAGCTAAGAAAACTGTTTCAGAATTGCTAAGTTGTAATGTCATGGGGCAGTTATTAGAGTGGTGTAACAATTGACCTTATCTCTCTATACAGGTGATTTCTAGCATGAAGATTCTAATGACCGATGATTCCAATGATGATGATGATAGCAGCTCCTTTTTGTTGGATGATAATTCCAGGTTAAAAACCATGCCCCCCCTTCTTCTTCTTCTCTTTTTTTTTATTTATATTTATATTTTTATTTTTTAAATTATTATTATTATTATTATTATTATTATTATTATTATTTCACTGTTACCAGTATAGTTCCAGCACCTACTAATCTTCCTTTCTCTATGTATTGCAGTATTCCTTTCTCAGTTGATGACATTTCTAGTTCCCTACAAGAGAAGAATTTTTCGGACGTAAAAGCTCCGGAAGAACTTATCGAGAATCCAGCTTTCCAATTTTTACAGGATTAAGGCGTGTGATTTTCTACAACTCCTTTTTGGTGCTCCAAAGATTCAAGCATATGTTCGAAACTCCTCCGACACCCAGTGAATGCCGGGCTGTAAATCCACCACCAATTTTTGCTCTTCCTTTATCTGTGCCTTCTATTCATTGTAACTTCCATTGCTGGATGTAAAATTATTCATTTCAATTAGAGTTGTATAGTGTCGTTAGGCTGGTTGGTTAGATAGTTACTGGGGGCAAGGAATAGGTTTCGGTTTGCACATCAAGTGCTTTTTCTCTTTTGTTTCCTTCTGTATTCTCTTTTTATATATTTCATTTTCATGGGTGCCCTTGGTCTTTGGGTCCAGCATTCTTTGTAGGTTAAATGTGATTAGGAGGGAAGACACTTATCAAAAATGTAATATGTTGGGACAAGCTCATCTCAAGACTACTGCTTTCAGTCCCTAGAAAATCATGTTGTATAAAGCAGTAGAATACATATATATCTATATTATATATACTAAGCGTGGAATTTTTTTTCCATTTATATCCTCTCTCTTTTTAAGTTTTTTCTTTATTGGTTTTAATAAATTTAAATAATCTATTATTATGTAGGATTATTTTGGTACTTTTATCTAATTTTTAATATTTTATTATAAATGCACACGTATTAAGATTTTATTTGCTTATAAGAATAAGTCTACGCGTCTTTTCAGAAATATATATAGGTCTACACGTATTTTTTTTTTCAGACTCTAAGGGCATAGCTAACAAAGGCACAAATTAGGATACAATTATATACGCATAAATTATTTTATATGTATTATTTAACTTTAAGGCGGTGTTTTTCATGGTTTATTCTTCTTTATTTATTAATTTCTTTTCCGAAAAACAAATTACAACTACTTTTTCTAAAGTTTTTCCCGGAATGAGGTATGTGATTGGTTTAATGGTTGAGGCAAAATTAAAGATACCGCTATAGATGCAAATTATAAGAAAATTAAATAGTTATATCTATATATCTTTATTCTTCAAATTTTTTGGAGTTTTCTACTTAATTGATTGTTAAATAAAAAGTTCAGAAAATAGACTAGTGAAAAAAATTTATATGTAACAGAAATGAATATGACCAGCACTAAAATCAGAAGAGGAAAATTTCAAATTCAAACATCTTGAGTGAATACCAAAAGAGGCCCCCCCACCCGAAAAACAAAAAAATCAACAACAACAAAAACCCAAGAATCCCAAAAAAAAAAAAAAAACAAAAACAAAAAGATCTTAAGACCAAAGCTGTGCCAACTTCATTTCTACAATGGCGTGTTTATTGACCCAATAAGCAGATCATGGGGCTTTTGCATCTGTTGGAAGAATAGGGTGGTTATAAAATGGATCTTGATCTCCAAAAACATCACTACTTATTTTACTTTCTCTAACCCTCCGGGTTCTCCATGGAGCTTTTCAGCAATCTATGGGCTTTTAGTGGTGAGAGATAGAAGCACTTTTAGGGACTCGCTCTCCAATCTTCTTAGCAGACACCTTGACCCAAAATTGCTTTGGGTGACTTTAACAGTACGCTGATTGACTCTGAATCATGGAATAGCCGAACAGGATTGGGCAGGTCTTTCTCTTAATCTATAGGCATGAGAAATTGCTTGCAATATCTGGGGTATACGGACTTGGGCTCACTAAGACCTGCGTTTAAGCAGGGAAGGAGGAGAGATAGTGTGTTGTTTAGCAGACCAAGACTAGATAGAGCCATGACCTCAGGAGAATGGTCTACCCATTTTTCGAATGCTGTAGTTCGAACTATATCAGATTGTGTTTCCAACCATTCCCTCATTCTCTTAGATTTCACTCAGGCATGCGAGAGGCTTTTTCCTTTTCAAGTTTGAAGCAATGTGGACAAAGGATATCTATAGCCACTGGTTGGTTGGGAGAGCTTGGTACTCAATCTATCACTATTCACATGAGCGAAGAATAATTAGAAGAATTGGGAAAACTAGGTCAGCCCTCTCTAATTGGAACAAGGACCAATTAGGAAACGTCCATTCTCAGATTGGTAATGGATAATCATTGTGATATTACTAATGGATTCTTTTAAGAAATTACAAAACCTCTTCTCGTCACAATGGGTAATACTTAGTAGAACCTTGGAAAACTTAATCTCCCTAAAGTTTATCATCTGAGCCTGTCAAATCTCCTCATTATCCCATCATTTGATGAAGTTAAATAGATTCTCCCCGAATAAGTCACCAGGGCCTGATGGTATGCCGAGATTATTTTTCCAGACCTATTGGGAGACATTCCAAGTAGATGTGTATCAAATGGTTTATTGAATTTTTTAGCTTAAGAGTTATGATTCCAAAGTTAAACGAGTCTAACATTGTCCTAATTCCAAAAGTGGAGAGCCTTTCAAAGTTGAATGATTATAAGCCGATCAACTTGTGCAATATGATTTATAAAGTCATTTCTAAACTTCTAGCAGAGAGGATGAAGCCTCTACTGCTTCTTCTAATATTCCCGGACCAAGGTGCTTTTGTAAAAGAATAGAATATCGTTAAAAACACTTTAATGGCTCAAGAGTTAGTCCATAAGATGGCATCCAAGAAAGGTCGACATAGCTTGATGCTCCTTAAGCTTGATATGGAAAAGACATATGACCACTTGGATTGGAGCTTCATCTCGGTAGTCCTACTGGGTTCTGGTTTTCTAACTATCTTCGTTAACTAGGTCATGAGTGTGTGACAACTACCTCGGCTAGTCTGCTTTTAAATGATAGCCCGTGTAGAAAAATGTTTCCCCAAAGGTGCTTTAGGCAAGATGACCCTACCTCTCCATACTTATTCATCTTGTGCGGAGAAATCTTGTCTAGACTTCTTTAGAGGGTGGAACAATAGGGAAAGATTAAAGGGATCAAAGTAGCAAGGTGTGGACCCAGCTTTACCCACCTCGCTTTTGCAGATAATCAGTTATTATATGGTAGAGCAACACATAAGGAAGCTCTGGCCTTCACATCATACTTGGATAGATATTGCCAATTATCAAGATAGAAGGTGAGTGTCGACAAGTCCAATGTACATTTCAGCAAGAACCTTCATAGTGGTGAAGCTAGAGAGCTCATTCGCATTCTAGGTTTTAAGCCTCTTTGTAGGTAAAGCTGTTACATGGGCCTCATTCTCATCTTCACGAAACATTCGTCTGCTAGAAGGTCCAAGATAGATTGGTTGCTTGTAAATGGCAAATGATAACTCTTTGAAAATAGAATTATTTATGCTCTTTTTCTTAAATATTTTGTGTGTATTTAGTGATTTTTAGTTTGATTTAGGTAATTTTATAGTTAATTTGATTTTTAGTATTTAGATATAATTTTATTAGATTTTAGGTATTTAATTTAATTTAATTTAGTTTAGGATAATTTAGTTTAGTTTAATTAAATTCAAAATTAATTTATTTAGATAATGATGTGTTTATTTTATGATTAAGTTTTAATTTTGTTTTGATTTAGGTTTAAATAAAAGGAAAAGAAAAAGGAAAAATTCGGAGAAATGCTGCTCGAATCACGCGAGTGCGAAATAGAGGTGCAGGCGCGATTCTGGCCGTTCGATCGAGCCTTCAAGCCATCAGGATTCGCGCGTGGATTTCACTCGGGGCAGCCGGCACGTCTGAGCCAGGGAACACGTGGGACCAGCAGACGTCAGCTGCCGCAGACTCCACCAGGCCGTGTCTGATCCTGTGTCTCTCAGGCTTTGTGCAACCCGTTGTACAGCCACTTAAAAGCCGCCNTTTAGAGAGGCTAGAGAGATTATCTTAGTTGTGTAGTTTTTCTGTTTTCCAGCTTTGATTCCTGAGAGTGCTTCAATGCTCATAAATTTGGTTTGTTAAATTCTTCAGTATTTTTATTTTCAATATATTATTTTCTAGTTTCTCATATAAATTCAGTCATGCTTTCTTTATGTGGTGATTTAAATTAGATTATAATTATATTTATTTTATTAGTTGATCTTTTACTGCAGTATTGTCTCTGTGATATATTGTCGATCTTAGATAACTAGTAAGATGAATTATTTTTGGTTTTAATTAGAAGAATTTCTCATATTGAATACTTTAGATTAATATTTATTCTTAATTGCTATATTTTCCGGTTATGTGTTTGGGATGTGAAACATATAATTGAGTGATAAATAGGAATCAAAGTTGGTAACAGTTAGACGAACAATTAAGTGAATTTTGAAGCCTTGTTTTCTCATATTGGTATTTTCGTTCATAATTCTGCTATTATTTTAATTTATTGCTTAGTTTATTTTTATTTTTATTTTTATTTTTTCTTTCTATTTTTCATTACCTTTTATTGTTGATTTACTTCTCTGTGGGATCGACACCTTAATCTATACTGCGATAGCCGCTAGTATATTTTGAGCGTAGACAAAATTTGGTGCCGGTGCCGGGGAAGCCAAATCAACGAAAAAGGTATACAATTCTTTCATTCTTTTTCTTTTAGATTTTCGTAAAATATATATATATTTTTTAGTTTAGTTTTAGTTTCTTTTATTTTTAGATTTTTTTTCCTATTTTAGTTTAGATTTTATTTTTATTAATTTGGTTTACTAATTTTCTAGACTTTAGGTCTTTAATTAGTTATTTTTTTTTCACATTATTTTTTTTTATTTTCTTTATTAAAAAAAAAATAAAAATTGTGTTGTTTGTGTAATCAGTAGAAACTGGGATTGTTCTGTCACAAAGGCATTACCTAAGAAAGATTGGTTACAGAATAATAAGGACTGCAGCCGTGACCCCTCTAACTCACCTAGGAACCTCGGGGAGTTCTGTCTAGAAAAGTTGGGTTTTAAGTGGGACCTTTTGCACCCTTTCCAATCGATCTGGGAACATTCTTCGTGTATACTTTTTGCGTTTACTTCACAAATTTCCTTTCTTAAAAAAAAAATCATATAAAAAAAAAAAAACAAAACTTAGGTGTATGTCTTGGCATAGAGACGAAACAGGAAGACTTAGCAGACGACTAGATTTTGAAGAAGATTCATCCTCTTGGTCAGGCACAGATTCATCAGAAATACCTTTACCAGCCAACATGAATCAAATTGAGAATAATGCTGCTAGGACTTTAAATGATTACCTACACCCAACCCGCACAGCCACACCTTCATGCATCATTTTTCCTCAAAATACACCGCAAATGGATTTTAAACCTGGCATGATCCAACTTTTACCTAACTTCCATGGCCTAGATAGTGAAAATCCATATTTGCATATTAGGGAATTTGAAGAGGTAGTGGCCACTTTCCATAGCCAACCCAATGCAGTAGATGCTGTTAGGTTAAAATTTTTCCCATTCTCCTTGAAAGATAAAGCGAAGAGTTGGCTATACTCTTTGAGACCGAGATCCATAGGTACATGGGCGGAAATGACCCGAGCTTTCTTTAACAAATACTTTCCGCACCATAAGACCAACAGCCTTAAAAGACAGATCTCAACCTTTTCCCAAAAAGATAGTGAAATTTTATATCAAGCCTGGGAGAGATTCAAAGAGTTACTGAACATGTGCCCACATCATGGGTACAAAAATTGGCGACTAGTAAGTTATTTCTATGAGGGATTAACCATTAGGGAGCGCCAATTTATAGAGATGATGTGCAATGGAGAGTTCTTACAGAAAGACCCAGATGAAGCCATAGACTACCTGAATGAGTTAGCTGAGAAAGCCCACACATGGACTGGACCTAGTACTACTGATAGCACTAATAGGTCACGACCAACAGGAATCTACCATCTTAGGGAAGAAGATAGCCTTAAAGCCCAACTAGAAGCTGCGACTAGGGAATTAGAGGCTTTGAAAACTAGAGATAATAGAGTCACACATACGGTTGCTAGGATAGAATCTCAAGCTACATGTTTTGTCTGTGGAGGAGTGGAACACTTAGCTCAGGATTGCCCAACTTACAGTGAGATGAGAGGGGTTTATGAAGAACAATGCAATGCCTTAAGAACGTTTAGAAAGCCTTTCTCACCGTACTCCGACACGTACAATCCTGGTTGGAGAAACCACCCAAACTTTAGCTGGAGGTCTGACCAAAACCAACATGCATCATCCAATAACAATAACTAGAACACTGAGGCACCACCACCTAGGAATTACTCTGCACCTCAATACAATGCACGACCTAATAGAAATCCTTTAGAGGAAACACTTCAGGCATTTATGGAGGCACAGAATAAAACTAATCAAAAGTTTGAGTCTGTACTTACACAAGTGGTGGAAGAGAATAAAGAGATTAAGAGTCAGATAACTAAGCTGACTAGCGCTCTTACTGTATAAGAGCGTGGAAGATTTCCTGCCCAACCTCAGTCTAATCCGAAGGGGCAACACTTGGCACAAACCTCTGGCACTGATACGCAAAATATTAAAGAGGTCAATTCTATTACTACTCGAAGTGGTAAGACTTTAGATGGTCCAACTCTACCAAGTAACACTACCACCTTGGATAGTACTCAAGATGCCCCTCCACAAGAAGCTGAAAAGAAATTTCCGGTTAAAGTGCCTTTTCCTCAAGCACTCAAAACAGGAAAAATACCGGAAAATCAAGGTGAGATCCTCGAAAACCTTAAACAAGTTAAAATTAATCTGCCTTTGTTACATGTGATCAAGCATGTACCATCATACGCTAAGGTGATCAAAGATCTGTGCACCATAAAAAAGAGGCACCACGTCAAGAAGACTGCATTCCTGACCGAGCAGATAAGTGCGGTAATTGAGCAGAAAACACTGCCCAAATACAAGGATCCAGGTTGTCCCACTATCACCTGCCATATCGGGACACACGAGTTCGGCCAAGTACTTTTAGACTTAGGAGCAAGTGTAAATCTCATGCCATATTCTGTATACTTACGACTAGGCCTTGGAGAAATCAAGCCCACATCTGTGGTACTTCAGCTTGCCGATCGTTCTGTACGAAGACCGAGGGGGATAGTAGAAGATGTTCTGCTACAAATTGATAAATTCTACTATCCTGTTGATTTTCTAATCCTGGATACTCAATCTGTGGTTGATATAGAGTCCAAGATCCCGCTAATTTTAGGAAGACCTTTCCTTGCTACTGCAAATGCCCTTATTAATTATAGGAATGGTCTAATGAAGTTATCGTTTGGGAATATGACTTTGGAGGTAAATATTTTTTACGTTGGAAAGCAACCACAAGATGATGACGAGTGTTATCATACTGATGTGATAGACACGTTAGTAACGGAGGAGATTGACAAGAGCTACAAGTTTGATCCTTTGAGTTATATCCTACATGATGTTAATAGTGAAAATTTGTTTTATCCTGATAATGTTAACGTTTCTGCTGATTTTAAGACACAGGATAAGCAAAAGTTGCCTCCTAAAAGAGGTAAGCTGAAATCATTTGATGTGAAAACTTTGAGAGACCACGAAGCTCCACAATTTGAGGGGCCCAGACATGTGTTTGACAACGGTTGAAGAATTTTGTGGAGAGGGTAGACTAACTTGAGGAGATCACTTTGGTGGCTCCTGTCTACCATGATTGAATAGGTTTTATCTTTCTGTACCATATTTTATTTTATTTATTTTTTCTTAGGATTATTTATTTTTGTTTTCTTTAGTTTGTTTTCATCCTCTTCTCTAGCCTATTCGTTAGAACGCCTATACTTCATATGGAATCTCTATTACTCAGGTGTGCTCTATCCTTTGCTCTTTTATTTTCTTTTCTCTATTTTGTGCCAGTGAGGACACTATCCAATTTAGGTTGGGGTGGTGGCATATGTATGCACATTTTTAACGCACATATTTTTCATGCATGTACAAAATTTTTCTGGAAAAAAGAAAAACAATTGAAAAAAAAAATTTTTAAAAAGAAAATTGAAAAAAAATGAAAAAATTGAAAAAAAGAAGAAGTAATTTTTAGATATGACTCAGTTTAATGATCAAATGCTGATGATAAGATTTGGTTTTACTGATTAAAGTTCTTAGGAAAATGATGAATATTGTTTTTGTCTGTGTGCTTGATTCTTATGTTAGTTTGATCTTTGCTTATGATTCTTAAATATTTTTGAGCACTCAGTTGCATTTTAATTGTTTTGTTTGCTTAGAGAAAGTTTATGTGATTAAGTGAATTCTTGAAATCTCATCAATAAATGCTAGAACCTGTTTGATTATCACTTGAGGCGAAATCCTAGACTGAGCTGTATTAGAGATATGATTTAGGCCATTTTTGGATCGTTTGAGCCTTTCAAGCCTACCTTTGACACTTAATTATCCTTAGTTTACCCCATTTGAGCTTAATTTTATCCTTTTCTTTGTTACCTATATTTTTGGCCTAAAGCTTATAATGATTTCCTACATCTTACCTTTTGCCTTATAGCACATATGATCTTTATTGAGCATATTTTATGTTATGTGATATTATAGGAGGAAGGGTGGAGTTTTGAATTATCTTTTTGAGGCTGAAAAAGAAAAAAAAAAGTGTTATACCCTTTTGAAAAAAATGATAAAAATCATAAGTTTGGGGGTATAGTACTTCAAAAAGTCTAAAAAAAAAGGGAGTTTGAATAAAAAAATAAAAAAAATAAGAAAAGTGAAGTGTATAAGGAAGTAGAAAATAAGTTTGGGAGTGTATTTAATGAAGTGTTTGAGGTGAAGTTTTATAAAGATCCGAGAATAAGCTATGTGATTTAGGTAATTTGAGCTATAAATATGACTATTATCCTACTTTTACCCTAGCCATACGTTATAAGCTTAAATAAAGTCCTAATGATCTTTGGTGCAGTATTGGTCTACATTAGTAGAGAGTGGTATGAAAAACAGGCTTATGAAGTTTATTTATCATGTAGAGATTGTACATATGTCACTTGATTGTATAAACTGATCTGGGTTGCAAATGATTACATGTTATTTTTCACACACACACTCAAGAATTTTAAGTGAGGTTAAATTGGTATTTGAATTGAAATTCTAGACCATTTGCAGTGTCCATAGTTTTTCTTTGAGTTTTATATTATGTGAAATTTTTGAGGCAAAATTTTTGAGAATTGAACTGAGTTGTGTTTAGGTGTTTAGATTTTTCTTTTAGGTTTTTCTTTTGCTAGGGACTAGCAAAGTTTAAGTTTGGGGTGTGATAACTCTTTGAAAATAGAGTTATTTATGTTCTTTTTCTTAAATATTTTGTGTGTTTTAGTGATTTTTAGTTTGATTTAGGTAATTTTATAGTTAATTTGATTTTTAGTATTTAGATATAATTTTATTTAATTTTATTAGATTTTAGGTATTTAGTTTAATTTAATTTAGTTTAGGATAATTTAGTTTAGTCTAATTAAATTCAGAATTAATTTATTTAGATAATGATGTGTTTATTTTATGATTAAGTTTTAATTTTGTTTTGATTTAGGTTTAAATAAAAGAAAAAGAAAAAGGAAAAATTCGGAGAAATGCTGCTCCAATCACGCGAGTGCAAAATAGAGGTGCAGGCGCGATTCTGGCCGTTCGATCGAGCCTTCAAGCCATCAGGATTCGCGCGTGGATTTCACTCGGGGCAGCCGGCGCGTCTGAGCCAGGGAACACGTGGGACCCGCAGACGTCAGCTGCCGCAGACTCCACCAGGCCGTGTCTGATCCTGTGTCTCTCAGGCTTTGTGCAACCCGTTGTACAGCCACTTAAAAGCCGCCNTTTAGAGAGGCTAGAGAGATTATCTTAGTTGTGTAGTTTTTCTGTTTTCCAGCTTTGATTCCTGAGAGTGCTTCAATGCTCATAAATTTGGTTTGAAAAATTCTTCAATATTTTTATTTTCAATATATTATTTTCTAGTTTCTCATATAAATTCAGTCATGCTTTCTTTATGTGGTGATTTAAACTAGATTATAATTATATTTTTTTTATTAGTTGATCTTTTACTGCAGTATTGTCTCTGTGATATATTGTCGATCTTAGATAACTAGTAAGATGAATTATTTTTGGTTTTATTTGGAAGAATTTCTCATATTGAATACTTTAGATTAATATTTATTCTTAATTGCTATATTTTCCAGTTATGTGTTTGGGATGTGAAACATATAATTGAGTGATAAATAGGAATCAAAGTTGGTAACAGTCAGACGAATAATTAAGTGAATCTTGAAGCCTTGTTTTCTCATATTGGTATTTTCGTTCATAATTCTGCTATTATTTTAATTTATTGCTTAGTTTATTTTTATTTTCAATTTTTCTTTCTATTTTTCTTTACCTTTTATTGTTGATTTACTTCTCTGTGGGATCGACACCTTAATCTATACTGCGATAGCCGCTAGTATATTTTGAGCGTAGACAGCAAATGTTTATTGTGAGCAGGTAGAAGAATGCTTGCTAATTCAGTTAGTATGATAATCCTAGCATATTTGTTGGTGGTCATCCCTTTCCCTCAGTTTATTTGCAACGAAATTGATCATTCTATTTGGAATTTCTAGTGGGGAGTTGAAGCAGAGAAGAAAGACCTTATCCTAAAATCCTGGGCATCTATTTGCAGACCAAGGAATATTTGCGGCCTCTGTTTCAGAGGAATGGATTTCATTAATTTCTTTTCTTAGCTAAATAGGCCTGGAAAGTGTTGGAGGAGGTACCATCACTTTGGCTAAATTTAATCAAATCAAATTATCTAAGAAGGAGAGCTCTTTACAGATTCATGGATTTAGAGGGCTATCTTAAAGTATCGATAGTTAATTAAAATTAGGGCTTGCCATGCTGTTAAACTGATAGGTGTCTATTTATACTTAAATGATGATTTATTCTCTGCATTACTTTGTTAGTTTTTGTGTTATTTTGAGACTAATTATCTTATTTTATGTTATTTATGTGTTAAAGGATGAAATGATTGAAAATGAGTTGAAATGAGATGAGTTGGAGCAAAATTGGAGCAAGCAGCTTAGGACCAGTGGAACAGAACTCTTGCGCCACGGTGCTGGACTTCATGCGTCATGGTGCCAGCAGCAAGAAAAGAAAAAAAAAATAATTTGAAGCCCGATAAACCTGAAACTCAATGCCCCAGAGTATTATCTCGTATTTTAGCCTCCGAATTGACTTGTTTTGCATGTGAAAGACTCCTAATTCAACCAAATATTTATGAGAATGCCATAGTCAAGTCTTTCTCTATAAATAGGTCATTCTAGGTCAGATTAGAAGGAGATTAGAGACACTTAAATACCTAAACCTAAAGAGAGAGAGAGAGAGAGAGAGAGAGAGAGAGAGAGAGAGAAGGAGAACTTGGAGGCGGGATATCATGTTTCTACTGTTCATTCTTTTATATTATTGCTAGATTAAGTTTAGGTTACGTTAAGGGTAATTTCAAAGTTCTAGACATGAATATGTATTAATTTTCTAGTTTTATATATCAATTGTTATATTTTTAAAATTGTTATTATTCTTCCGTGCTTTGATGACTATGATTTCTGTTTTGTGTATTTAGATGCGCAACTAGATTATGCATGATAGATTTAGCTAATTAGGGTTCTAAATCTATAATTGTCTAGGATTTCTAATAGTAGTAGCAAAATAATAGTGATAATTAGATTGTGTAATTTAATTAATTTATAGTGAAGACATAACCCTAGGTCAAGTAATGCGCGTATGATTATTGCTTAGATTTAAGCTACTCTAGTTCTTAATATGTTAGTCTAGACTAATTGAGTGAGCTCATCCGACATTACCTAGCTAATAGAATCTAGATGAAGAGCTTGTTTTGTCTAGTGATAGTTGATAGAATACGGGGTTAGTGCACATGTAGCTACTGCCTATGATTTGTAATTCTGAATAGTAGTTGAGTATAGAATTTTAGTATCTAATTTGATAGAAATTTCTAATAGTGGAGAATGAACCTTTTTCCTAGTTTACCTTATTGCTTTTGTTATTTTATTTATTTTGTTGTTTTTATTTAGTTTTAGTTTTAGTAAGAAATCCTTGTAATCCTTAGGATTAATATTTTATTGATTAGACCAGTTCTATGTGGGATTAACCTTTTTTGCCACTGTACTAAGGTTTCCCTAGGATTTCTAGGATAGTGATAGAATGTTTTATAAATTCTAATTTAATTGCATTAACGACCGCTATCATAAATCAAACTCTTATGTGGAGGTGTGGAGTGAACCGTGGGTTCCTTTTATCGATGGTTTTATTTTTTCCCTTGCTCCCCATGCCATCACAAGGGAAAGTACTTTAGTTCGTGGCTTGGTAGCCATATCAGGGGCTTGGAATGTCCACAGACTAAAGGATCTTTTTTTTCTTGATGAAGTTTTAGTACAGTCCATCATTAAGATTCCCACTTATCCAAATATTCATCACTATAGTGCCTAATATTTCTAGGCCTTGTTTTTAGATAAGGGTTTCACTATCAAGAGAATATCATGTTATACATACTAATACTCCCCAATAGAACCCCCTCTTGTTAAGGGCTTGGAAAATCCTTTGGAAAGCAACGTTACATCCTAGACACAAGCTGCTATGGTGGTGGGCTCTAAATGGTGGTCTACCAACTCGAACCAGATTAAGCTCAATTTTCCTTATTGAGAACTTGACATGTCCTATGTGCCTGTAAAGTGAGGAAACTTTGCCTCATCTCTTCTGGAATTGTATTATAGCTAAGCAACTCTAGTTTTCTTCTTGTTGAGGTATCTATTGTGATGCTTATGACTTTCTCTCGATGGTCAATTACTTCATCGGTTGGTGGATGGACAAATTATACCAAAGGAGTATCCTAATTTTGAAGAGCTATTGTTGTTTGCTTTTGTCTACTTGGAGAAAATATGGTAGGAATGGAACAATATTGTGCATGGTGGAACTCCAAAAGGTACAATTGTACTAGTGAGAAATGTGTCTTACTATCTTTTAACGTGGCTCTTTATGCCCATCCCTAAGCTCCATACCCTATTTGCCCATGATGGAGTCCACCTTCTGGCCAAGGATTAAGACTAAGACAGATGTTGCTACCCAACCTCACATTTTCTGTTGGTTTTAGCATTGCAAGAAACGATCAAGGAGTGGCAATGGCAGCATACTCTGTTAATTTAATGTGTACTCATCCCCTTGTCGTTGAGACTGAAGTTATTTTGGTAGGTATTAAGTTGGCGCACTCTAATGGGTGGGAGGCAATAATTCTATAATCAGATTGCAATGAAGGAGTGGAAGGAATCTCTGGGTCAATAAAGAGAGCTCCGTGGGTCATCAGGATTCTACTTAAGGAAATTTGTTCAGTGCTTTCTTGTATCAAATTCTTAGATATCCGCCACCTCCCTAGGGAAGTTAATTTTTTTGCCCATAATTTAACTGCTTGGGCTGCAAGCCCTAGGCCATTTGGTTTGTTGAATGTACAATCGATTCTTCCTTGTATATGGAGGAAGGGGCATAGTGCAAACTAATGCTGAGTGTTGTGTTTTTCAGAGGTCGCCTCTGTTTTGCGATTCTTGATTCCACAAGATTCTTTTGTTTCTACCTTTATGGCTACTATTTTTCTTCAATGAAACTCTTATTATAAAAAAAAAAGAGCGACATAATATTGTGTATTAGTCGTAAATATAAGTGATATACTGGCTTAATAGTAGTAAGTAATTTATTGTGGATATAATAATAAGTATACCACCTATACTTTTTTAGGTCATGGTAAGTAATACAACATTTTATAACAATGGTAAACAAATTAATTTATTAGAAGTATAATAGTAAATATGTTATTATAAATAAGTTATATGTCTTTTGTGATCGTAAAAAAAAAAAAAGTATACCACTTTATAATAGTGATAATTAAAAATTTATCGTAAGTACAATTGTAAATATGCCACTAATTATTAGTGGTAAATTTTTTTGAGATTATAATAAATAAATGATGTACCAGTTTATAATGCTAGTAAATAAGTACAGGCAAACTCAAATTATTAAAATAAAAAAAGGAAAATATTTATTCATAAAATTAAATATATATAGATATCTACTAAACTATACCCCACTTTTGGGTTTTTTTTTTTCCTTCTATATATACTAGTATTAGTAGTACGTGCCTAAACCACGTACTGTGGGTGAATTTTATCTATTAATGTAAATAAGATAAAAAAAAAATGTAAAAAAATATTTTAAAAAGCAACTACTTATTCTTTTTTCTATAATTATAATAGATATATATACAAACCCCGCCAAATTATTGCAAAAGTACAATTACTCATCATTACATTGAAGATGCTTCTAAAGAGCCATTGCAAAATCTCGAATTTTCCTTTTAAAATATTTTAAACCGACATCAAACCAAAGTTTATAATTTATTTATTTCTTTAAAACGACATCTCTTGAATGTAATGTGGAAGTTTGGTCGAAGACGAAAAATGATGTCGTTTAGCAGCGAAACACCCGTGGTTGTAGCAATGTTTCTCTAGCACTTTCTTTCTATCAAGCTGTCAATCATTACGTCTCTCTCTCTCTCTCTCTCTCTCTCTCTCTCCTCAAGGCCATCTTCCAGAGACGTTTCTTTTTTCTAAGCCACTCCAGAAAAAGGTTAGCTAGTTTATTTTTTATTTTTTTTTAATTTCAATTTTTCGTGACCATAAGGAGATGGGAAAACAATTGCATATGCAGATTTGATTTATTTATTCATGAAAATTTTGTGAAAATGTGCCCGGAGGAGGAATTGAGTTAGTGTTGTGTAACTGTTGTTTGATTTAGCTTGATGGGATTTGATAATGCAAATACATTTCACCGTTATTTGATTTTGAGTGAGTGATCCTTGGTTCAGTGCGATTAATTATGGTATAAAATTAAATGGGTTCATCGCAAATATGCTAACAAAGCTTGGATTATCTTCATCCCATGTGTATATATATATATATATATATATATATATATGTGTACACGCATATACTATGCTACCCAATTGAAATTTGTACCTCACTTTATTATCAACTCAAGCTTATGGGAACTTGGTATTATATCATAGCTTTTATTCTTTGGCGTCGAAAGGTATTGAATTTGCAACTGAGTGTTTGTTTTTCGAAATAATTATTGCTCCTTCCAATCCTATGCACTTAGAATCGATTTGTGTGAAATTTAGCTTCTGGGATGGTTGAATTTAGTTTCAGGCGTCTACTGGCCAACTGGATATTGAAGGGCCTGTTAAGGCTTGCATTACTTGATGATAGTCGCACGTTAATGAATTTTTAAAAGTTGAAATGTTGAGATACATAGTCTGTATTGAACACAAGAGAGCTTGTTTACGTTTGAACGGTTCATTTTGATTCCTTTCCTTTAAAATCTTTCCCTTTTTTTTTTTGGGTTTGCATTCATTTTGTCTTTTTGTAATATCTTTGGTTTAAAGCAGTCTTTATGTTCTGGGAAGGGTGTTGGTTATATCCCTAGTGGTATAAAGTTTTAAGTTAAACATGCCAAAATGGCTTTTCTATATATTCACTTTGTTTTGATTGTGTTAACCTGTTCGTATTTGATGATTATGACACGATGTGATGCATCTGATGCACAGGACCGTCGCCGCCATTAATTTGGTGTAATTGGTGTCATAAGGTATTCTTAGCATCATTTCATAATTTTTCTTCATGTTGTGTATTGTCTTTGGTGCATGATTTGTTCAGTGATCGTTCTGTCGATAATTGTTCAAGTAGGTTTTGTAATATGTTTAGCTCAGCCTGTCCAATGGATGTATTATGATACATTCTTAGGGCCTGATCCTTTGTTGTGTGTGTGTATGTGTGTGTTTGTTTGTTTCTTTTTTTTTTTTTTTTTGAAAGAAGGTTTCAACCAAATAGACTGTAAACTATATTGAATTTTCAGCGGAAAGTTAAAAGTTTAGTGTAAAACTTTGGCATGCTAATCATAATAGCTTCAAGAACTTCGAGTGCAAAAGACTATATTTTTGTTTTCTCAAATCCGAAAGATTCTCCCCAAACTATATCTTTGTTTTCTCAAATATGAAAGATTCTCCCCAATTTTGATCTTGTGTCCATGTTTATAATTGAGAATGTTCGTTCTCCTTTTTTCTTTTTTCCCAAGGAAAACAAAATAAAATTCCTTTCATGCCTCAGGTTTTGAGTACTTCTGTTGTATAAAATGAGTTGGTGGTGGGCTGGAGCTATTGGCGCTGCTAAGGTAAAGAACCATAGACACTCTCAATTTCCATCACGCCTGCATTAGAGACTTTATCCTATCCAAATTTGACATTGACAAATTTTATTTTCAATTTCAGAAAAAATTCGAAGACGATGAAGCACCCAGAAGCTACCAGAGCGTGGGACTGGTGATCGGCGTGACTGGCATAGTAGGCAACAGCTTGGCCGAAATCCTCCCACTCTCAGACACGCCTGGAGGCCCCTGGAAGGTCTATGGGGTGGGGCGACGCCCGCGTCCAAACTGGAATGCTGACCATCCAATTGAATACATCCAATGCGACATCTTGGATCCTGAAGACACAAATACAAAGCTTTCCGGACTGACTGATGTCACCCATATCTTCTATGTCACTTGGGCCAACCGAGCCACTGAAGTTGAGAACTGCGAGGTCAACGGTGCCATGTTCCACAATGTGCTTTGTGCTTTGATCCCTAATGCCCCAAATCTCAGCCACATCTGCCTCCAAACTGGGACCAAACATTACCTTGGCCCTTTTGAGGCCCAAGGCAAGATCGAGTCCCATGAGCCACCTTTCACAGAGGATTTGCCCCGTTTGGATGTTCCCAACTTCTACTACACTCTGGAAGATGTGTTGTATGAAGAGGCTGAGAAGAAGGAGAGCTTGACTTGGTCTGTGCACCGTCCCAATGTGATATTTGGGTTTTCCCCTTACAGCTTGATGAACATAATTGGCACACTATGTGTGTATGCTGCTATATGCAAGCACGAAGGGCTTCCACTGAAATTCCCTGGAAGCAAAGCGGCTTGGGAGTGTTACTCAGTGGCTGCAGATGCAGATTTGATTGCAGAGCAGCATATATGGGCTTCAGTGGACTCGTATGCAAAGAATGAAGCCTTTAATTGTAACAATGGGGATGTGTTCAAGTGGAAGCATTTCTGGAAGGTTTTAGCTGAGCAGTTTGGAATTGAAGATCACGGGTTCAAGGAAGGCGAGAGTTTGAAGTTGACAGAGTTGATGAAGGACAAAGGTCCTGTTTGGGAGGAGATTGTTAAGGAGAATCAGCTAGAGCCCACCAAGTTGGAGGAGGTGGGGCTTTGGTGGTTCGCTGATTTCATTTTAGGAGGAGAATCACAGTTGGATAGCATGAACAAGAGCAAGGAGCATGGCTTCTTGGGGTTCAGGAATTCCAGGAACTCCTTTATCTCTTGGATTGACAAGATGAAGGCTCTGAAAATCGTGCCTTGAAAATGCTGGAAAATGAGAGTTGAGGGTTCTTATGGTGGTTTGGGATATGAATATGTTTGTTGTGTGTCTGTTTTGTTGTTGTTCTACAATTTGCTCCTTTCGAAAATAAGCATGAACAAAGAGAAAGGGAGAAGCACTGGCTCAAAATCTAATAGAATGTTCTTGTGAATCACGGTACTAGCCTGAGTTTGTGTAGAATAATGTATTTGCTCTCAAAGGCTTCCCTCGTCTAAGTATCCATTATGTCAAAATCTGAAGCTGTACAAATACTTGAAGATATGCCATATAAATCATGGTTTCATTTATTTTGTTTGTAATTGTACTGTGATACTGCATATTCATTCTATTCTTTGGTAGACACAATTTTTGTTGTAACATGGCTTGTTGAGGAGCTCTTGGTTGTCTTGACCCTCAAAGGCATTGCCAAAGAATCTTTTGAGGTCTTGTAATGCCTCCCAGGTCTCACAGAAGCTGTCGTTTTCAGCTTGATTCTCTTACCGTAGTTTAGTTGATTTCAGCTATTAGTGTATTCTTAAAGGCTTTACAAGTTCAGTTGGTGTATTATAGAATATTGGTTCATCTGACTAGTGGTTAATCACTTAGTCTTGCTGTTTGGATGGCAATGATGTGGGGAAATGGACCTGACTAGGAGTGATTTGGGCAAAAATGACTTTTTTAGGACTATTTTTCAAATAATATTCCAGGAATGTCACAATGTTAGTGACAAGTTGGTCACAATGTGTATATATATATATATATATATTTGTTGTTGCTAAAAAAAAAAAAAAAATACTCACGATAATTATAACCATAAATATATGATTAATCTAGGATCATAAATATTATAACTCTTGGTCACTAATATAGTAACTACCTGCCACTAATATTATGAAAATCATAAAAGTCATTCTCCAGAATACTTCTAAAAAAGTCATTTTACCTAAAAACACTATTAGTCCACATTAGTCCATTATACTGGACTAATACTTGGGAAATGGACCTGACTTATAGTACCTTAGACTCTATTTAACTTTTTAGGAGTATTTTGAAAAATATCATTTATACTAGTGTCACGATATTATGTGGTGAGGCTCACACAATTTGTGACCATAAAATTATGACTTTTTTAGGACTAATCAGTGATCATAAATTGTGTGATCCTTCATCACACAATACTGTAAGTTTGTAACACTACCAGAAAAAAAAAATCATTTCAGTCCAAATTGTTATTACTTATGTCAATTTCCCTTTCCCTAATTTAGCCAGGGGTTGTATCCTTGCTATGTTCATGTGGAATTTAGTGCTCATGAGCTAGGTCCATATTGGCAGGGTCGTCTTAAAAAAACTAGAGTATTTATAAAAAATGGTCTTTTTTTTTAATGATCAATAAAATGGCCATTTTTACACTTATTTAATAAATAACATTTTTATAATTTATTTTGATAAACAACCGTTTTTTAGTTGATCAATATTCCAATAAGTAAATCAATTTTTAAAAAAATAAATCAATATATTTTGATATACTAAATATGAAAAACGACCCTTTTTTCAATAATTTTCAAAATTCGGCTATTTTTTAGCAGTGTTTGAAAAACGGCAATTTTGCAAACTATTATCTAAAATTAAGCCATTTGCCTAAAAAGCCCTAAAAACTAGAGCATAGCCCGATAAGTTGGTGGACCTCCATAACATTGCATCCAACAAAGCCGAGGCAGTCCTATTTTTTATTTTTTATTTTTGAACAAAAAGCCGAGGCAGTCTTAAATAACAAAAAGTTATCTTCAAGCACGTAAACACTGATCTGTGTACGGAGTACAGTGATTTAACCTGCCCAAGTCCCAACTTAACCAGCACATTTAATAATTTTATTACTTCTTTCCTCATCACCGCTGTCCCGGAATTTAACAACTTGAATTCAAAAAAATAAGGGAGAAATTTGTACTTAAGTTAATTTCAATTTAGATGTCCCAATGCATGCATTTTCAGGCTTAATCCACCCCCTCTTTTCTCTCCATAATTGAGAGACGGAAAAAAATAGAAAAGAAAAGAAAAGAAAATGAAGACTAGAGGAGGATCAACACTTTCGTTGCAAAAAGAAATTAGAAGAAAACCCAATGAAGTATTTTTGAATGTGCAAGAATAATATTTGTTTTTCTAATTGTGGGCTGAGCCTGAGATGGGTTCATAATTAGAGTTGGGAGCACATGGTGGTATTGTCCTTGGAAAAATATTTTGGTCATTAAAAGCTAAATGTTGACCGTTTCCTCAACTACGACCACCACTCAACTCTTTGCTCCCAACATTCATGTGATGTCACATGTGTTCCCATGTTTCACATCTGATTCATCTCTCTACCCACTTGCCCAAGCAATTTTGACCCTCATTTTTTAATTTCTTAATACCCTTTCAGTTATTACAGTTATGGAGTTAGTTGCATTTATTTTGTCTTATATGGTGTGTATTATTTAGTATTAAAAAAAAAGAGCAAAGAAATTTTTTTAATTATTAGTAGTACGAATCACACATGCATATATAATTAATTTCTAGAGTCAGAGATCAACATGATCTTTTTCAGGTATACATGGACATCATATGATTTATGAAACCAACTAAATTTTGTCTTAATATTCATTCCCTCAGAAGCCATTTTATGCCTTTTCTTAATTTTGGTCTTTTTTTTGATTATTTATGTTGGATTTATGATTTGTTTCTTAGCATTCAAAACGGGTTCAAAAGGTAAACTCTAGTTGCATGACATGGCATTTATTGGGGATTTTCATTTTTACTTAGCTTTACTTACATTGATCAAACCCAAGTTTCCTAGCCTTGAAATTTGTACAAATGAAAAGTAACGCTATACGTACTTTTTTTCAATCGAAACTCTAGATATACCAATGACTAATATGCTATGCTTTATTTGTTCTATATATACATATATGGCTTTAAATAATATATATAGGACATCAATCTAGGTATTTTTTTTTTAACTATCTATCGGTATTATTTTGCCTAATTAAAAATTATTACATATGTCTTTTCATGATAAAAGATAGAGAGAGAAAATTATTAAATAATGAGTATTTCTTTTTATTATTATTATTATTATTATTCAACTACTAAAATTATGATAGCCGTTAGATAATGATCCAACGGCTAAAAGAATAAATACCTATAAATCGGAAAAAAAAATACCTATTAGATTGGGAACCACCTATAAATATATTTGCATTTCATTTGATGTTACAAACTTTAATTTAAATTAACGTTTCCTATGCATACTCTGCAACGAAATTAAAGCTATTATGGGGAATGATATGCTGAATCACGTAGGTATGAAAAGTACTCTACTAGTGGTGAACAATGTTTATGTACATCAAACTTATATGAGATTCTATCGGTTTTGGCTATTATTTTGATTATTGTGTAATTTGATTTGATCTTCAGAAACCTGCACTGGGAATCTTGTAATATTACTGCCTATGAATATAGTTTTAGATTCTTCTTTACATTAGCCAGGTGACCTACATATATGACCATCAATTCATCGCTTATTTTATTTTAAGAAAGAAAAGCAAATTAAAACGCCTAGGTTGCAATTAATTAACATATGAATTAGAGTGCTCTTAAGTAGCTGTAAAGGCCCATAGCCCGTAGGAAACTAATTAATAACAATTTCCTCTCAAAACACTAATTTGAAGTCCAATATTTTTTTCCCTATATAAAAACGACAAATTAAAAAAAAAAAGATGAGTTCACATGTTAAGCAATGATTCAAGATACAAGGGAGTAAAATAGAAAATAATGGTATCCCCTCTTATAAACACTAAAATGAGAAGATTATTAGTATGTGTATTTTCAAGATGGACCAAAAATCATAAAATTGTCCTAGAAAATTCTCAAATAATTATTCCTTTTTTCCTTTTCTTTTCTTTTGGTCTTGTGTAAAACTTTATCAAGAGCCAACCACCAAATTATATATTAATGTGATTCTAACATTAAAATACAAAAGCCGTATGGTGTGATTATTCACGTGGCAGTAAACGTTATAAAGGCAAGCAGGAATTTAATTAACAAGAAAGATCCAAGTAGAATAAAATAAACGAGGTTGATGGCAAAAGAAAGATTTTCTGGTTGGTGCCTAAACCAATACCCCACCATACTATTTGGATGCATGATGATATGATTTAATTACATATACACTTGATTTATTCATGTCAACCGACCTTATTAGCCGAATCTAATTATTGGAAACTGTGTCATATTAATATGGAAATGATTTAACAAGAGTACGAGAGGCCAACCAAATTAATGATTTTAGTTAAGTATATATTCCACTTTATTTGGTGCTTTCTAATATTAATTGATAATATATTCTATTACAAATGCATCATTTTTTTTTGTTTGATTTTTGATGAGATTCTTTTTCTTCTTGGGGTTTTCTTCTGACAAACCCATCAAAATAGAAAATAGAAGAAAAGACAAAAAGAAAATGAAAGAAGTATTAGAGATTTTTAGGCCTTATTGAAAAAAGCAAATGATCATTGTCCGGATGTTCTTGTGTGCACAATAATTAAGATTATATTGAAAAAGAAATAAAAGGTGCAAATGATTGAATTGTTTGTGTACCAACTGATTTTGATCAAAGTCATTATAGTCTTGATTAGGTCACATGCAAGGTCCTATGTAGGTCATCTCAGCTTACCGTTTTTTTTTTTATTTTTTTTTCTACAATTAATGACACTTTCTCTTTTTACAACATTTTCCCAAACACTGTCAAAGCCTTGAAGTACTATTGCCCTTTTGCCCTAGCTCCCTCCCTCCCCCTCTCTCTCTCTCTCTCTCTCATAAATATTTTTCTCATCAAATTCGCTTCCTAATTTAGTACTTGACAATTTATTTTGTCAGTGTCTTCTCCATTCCCCCTTCAATATCGATCATGAGCAAATTTTTATTTAATTTGTTCGATAGGCTTAAAATTATATTGTTTTAATTCGGCATAAGGTATGGTATATGCGAAGCTTATTGGGACTAGCTCAGTGAATGAGGTGGGTGGAGACTGGGTATAGGGATGTAAATGGGCGGGACGGGGCTAGGAATGTCCCCCGCTCCGGTCCCCATCCCCAGATTTCATCCCCACCCCCGTCCCTGACCTCGGAGAATCTCCGGCAGGGGCGGGGTAGGGAATCCTCGACAGGGTCAAGGCGGGGCAGAGAATCCCCACCTGATAAAAATAATAAAAAAAAAAACCTTTAGTCACATCACACTCCTAAAAATGAAATTTTATTTTATCTCTTCATTCAACATCATAGAATAATTTCAAAAAAAAAAAAAACATCATAGAATTAATATATATATATATATTAAAGATAAAAGCTTTATTCCAATCTTATTAGAATAAAAAACACACAAAACACCAAGAACAAAAAAAAAAGTCCAAAAACTAGAAAAACACCATGACTCTATAAACACCATAATATAATTTGTGTTATGTTTATATATATAATTTTATTTTTGTTATATTTATATATATACTTTATTTTAAAAAAAATAATGTAATAAGTATGTCAGAGAGGGGAATGCCTCCCCCGATCTCGACCCGGTTATATAAATACATACCCAACCCCGTCCCTGTCTCTGAATAGTTCCCCTAAACCCATCCTATTAGAGGCGGGGCGGGTCTCCGCAGGGCAAATTGACAATCCTAACTGGGTATTAGATCGGAAGTTCGACTCTCAGAGTATGTGAGTTATTTTTCTTTCTTTGTAATAAGTAAAATAATTAGTTAAACTCATTTTTTTTTAAAAAAAAAATGGCATAATGCCATCAACATATAGAGGCAAAAGAAATATATATATACATATCCTTCTAAGAATAATATGATTTAGAGTTCGATAGTTATTGTTTTAATTGCCTAATTAAGATGTTCCACTGAACGAAAAAATAATAATATGTGGGAAACATATAGATATTAAAGAGTTATTTAAAGATGAAATAATTAGAGCAACATTTGTATTTTTGGGGTTGGTCAAATCAAAGATCACAAAGTCATCATATGAAAGATTTGGAAGGTTTTGTGATATAAGAATCTAAAACTAGTTTTCTATATTTTCAGGCAATGTGTTAGCGCAAATGATGCCTAGCTTTCTTGGCAAGGTTTTTTCTTTTTCTTTTTTTCATTTTACAAATTCCCGATATCTGATCATCCGTTCATGTTTCCATGTGACACTTATTCCAATATGAAGAATAAAAAGAAACTTCCACATCCACAAAGAAAATGAATATGCGCTTATTTCTCTCTCTCTCTAGAAAAATAAGTATATATATGTTTATATATATGCACAAAACAAAACATTCGAAAGCCTTAAGAACCATTATATATAAGAGAGAGAAAATGGCTCGGCCAATGTTTATATAAAAGGGGATAACGATTGCTATCAAAGATTCACGAACTAAGAAGACCTCAAAGGCAATCTTATGGGACCCTCTTTTAGACATTTATTTAAGCTCAGATACATATTTTTTGCCTTATTTTTATTTGGTGAGTAAATGTTAATCTAGCTTTTTTTTTTTTTTTTGAAGTGATACGTTAATCTAGCTTATTAAAGAAGAATGACTATATAATTAGACTGTAGATCCCACACACATGCCTAGTTATGTTCTCTTTTATTACGAATATTGTTTGTTTCAATGAAATTCTTAATTTTATTGGTCATTGTGTAGCAAGTCACGATATTACTCAATAATATAAGTTTCATGTATTAACGAGAAAAAAAAAAGGAAAAAAAGAAGAAGACTATGACTATAAAGTTGGACCATAGTTAACCAATAAAATACTATATATGCATATATTTATTGAGGCCGGGTTTATACTTTATACCTTATTCAACATTGCTTATAAATGATTCATGATCAAAAGGGTAGTTAACCTACATATGTAGTTTTTGTTTTGCTTTGTTTTTTTTTTTTTTTTTGTTGTTGTTTTGTTTTGTTTTGTTTTGCTTTGTTTTTTGTTTTCCGAAAGATAGTCAACGGCCTGGCCTGCATATGTATTAACCTCATATTGCTTATCTTATTTATTAGATTTATGGTAATTAACTAAAATTTTTTCCCCCTACAAGCTATATATATGTTGTCTTTAAGTTGGGAAGTCAACTCAAGCACAGAATTATATTTATAACTATACTTTTTTTTTTTTTCCGGAACCAAGTATAACTCTACTTTAATTTATATATGCAAGAATTAAAGCATTATTAGATTTCTTATTGAAAATTAATCAAGTCAATAATTCTTTTTTTGAGGAAAAATTTTAATCAAGTCAATTGGCTACTTATATTATTACATCGTTTTTATGACCTGATAATTGGCCAAATAATTAAGGACTCTCCACACGGTCAATGGGTCATGAAACTGTGGCCACACACTTGTCCATTTTTCTTATTTTCCCCAATTAATGTAGCGCATTACTATTAGATGACAATCTTGTGATAGTAACACCACTAAAGAAAAAGAAAAGGGTCATATATCAAGCTTCAAAGTATACATGATATACTATTTCTTTCTTTCTATTTTTTTTTAATAAAGGATTTATATATGTATACTATTTCTAAACTATATGACCTTCATTATTTAATAAGAAAGAAGATTTTTGTGGTCATTATAAACTAGCCTATACTCTTTACTAAATATGTCTACACTCATCTCCTAGCTTCAATAATATTGAGTTTTAAACTTCAAATACTCACCTTTATCAAAACGAAAGTTTCTAAGAACAACAAAATTCACTAAATTATTGCCTTCACCTTCGTCTTTAATGGTACACATATGGGCACCACTTCGGTAGGGTTTTTTTTTTTTTGTTAATCTATCTATAAATATTTTTTGTTTCAAATTAAAATTTATCATATGTTCATCCTTTTATTAAATAATATGTACATCTTTTCATATACGTCTTTCTAACTACTCAAATTATTGTAGCCATTGAATAATGATCCAATGTCTAAAAAAAATATATCTATAAATAAGTAAAAAAATACCTATTAGATTAGGAACCTATATATATATATACTATTTCTCAAAAGAGCGCTTGATCATTTGTTTCCGTTACTATATTCTACCATATAATTATTAGCATAGCATTATGATTAACAAAAAAGAAAAAAAAAGAAAAAGCATACAAGTAATAACTTTCTTAATTTGCTTATATATATATATATATATATATATATATATATATATTTGTATATCATCATGTTTCAAAACTGTGCGTTAGTAATTAAGCGATATAAATTGTGCAGATTTTATGCAATATATTGTAGCAAACTCGAGGATAGGTCATAGTATTAGCAATAAGATGGTGAACCAGTAATGATGCACAATATTCCTCATGCTTATGTTACATATACACCACGAGAAAAAGAGCCTACTTGGACAACATTTGTTGTCCTAATAGACCCTGATGTCGCTCCAATAGCCTATTGGAATAACAAAGTCACTCCAATAAGTCGTCCTAATATTATCATCCCAATAGACACCTATTGGAGCGACAAAATATGTCACCCCTATAGATCAGACCTACTGGGGTGACATATATTGCCCCAATAGATATTTTTTAGAAAATAATTTTTTTAAATGAAATAATAAAATTTTTGAACGAAAAGAAAAATGGCCTATTGGGCAATTTAATTTTTTAAAAAAATATTTTTATTATTTAGAACATATTTATGCATATAATATCATTATATTTATTGTTAAATTAATACAAATAGATATAAAATCTAAAAGAACATAAATATATTCTTTTTCTATCAACATAAACATGGCATAAACATATTAATAAACATAAAATAATCTAATCAAAATAATAACAAATTAGCCAAAATTAATATGATTGTATAAACAAATCACAAACGTTAATTCTCAATATCCATAAATAAATCACAGTCACAACTATAAATTCCTAATATACAACACATAAATAAAACTAACCATAATAATTCAAACAATTAGTAAAAATTCAAAAAGTACTTACCTCAAGATCTTGAAACCTATAGTCCAAATGCTCCAATTTCTTCAAAACCGAAAATTTTAAAATATTACAAAATTTACTAAAATATAAGTTAAAGTAAACTAAAAAAAAAACTAAAAACTAAAACAAAATTATTATATATAAATACATACCTATAGGAGGAGCGGGGTGGAAATAAGAAAGACAGAAAGAGTGTGAAGAGGGGGGTAAGATGGAGCTAGAGAGAGAAAGAGATGGAGAAAGAAAGAGATAGAAAGGGGAGAAAGAAATAAAGAGATCTGAAGAGGAGATCTATAGAAAAAGAGAGAGGAAGAGAGAAAGAGGAGACAAAGGTTCGGAAAAAGAAGAAGAGGGAAAGAGCAAGAAGAAGAAAAACTTGGGGAAAATGAAAAGTGAGAAAAAAAGGAGGTCATAACTATCCTATAAGTTTCTAGAGCTACTGGGGCGACATTGTCGCCTCAATATGTAACAGTGTCGTCCCAATAGATAGGACAACAATTTTTTGAGCATGATAAAAAATGTTGCATAAAATTTCAAAATTTTGTGTAATACCTATTGGGGTGACATTTATATCTATTGCGATGATATATGTCACCCCAATAGATATGCTGCAATAGATATGAAGTCAAAATTTTAATTTCTCTGAAAATTTGGGTGGTACAAACAATACTGCTCAAATTTTCAAATTTTCATGTGGCATCTATTGGGGCAACAATAAAATCAAAATTTTAATTTCTCTGAAAATTTGGAAGGTGCAAATAATGCCGCACAAATTTTAAATTTTCTTGAGTCACCTACTGAGGTGACATACGTACCTATTGAGACGACAAATGTCACCCCAATAAATATATTGTCAAAATTTTAATTTTTCAAAAAATTTGTGCGGTAAAAATATGCAAATTTTCAAATTTTTATGAGTCACCTATTGAGGCGACATTTTTTTCCCTAATAGATATAAAGTCATCCCAGTAGACGATAATAATATTTGTATATATAATTATCATTTATTTCTTATATTATAAAAAAAGTGTATACCTATTGAGACGACAGTTGTTACCTCAGTAGAGGTTTTGTTAACTTTTGATTTGACTAGACCTCTATTAAGACGACAGTGAGAATGTTGTCTCAATAGACGTCTATTAGGACAATGTACATATCGCCCCAATAGATGTGGTCCCAACAGACAATATTTTTTGTAGTGATATCATCTAGTTTACTTCGCAACACTGTCTTAAATACATGATTTTGAGCATTTTGGGAATCCAAATAAAGAACAGGTATTTACATTAACTTAAGCTAGAGGTTTAATTCGTTCCCTTATTTCAAAATGCAGTACTCTTTGGAAATCTCTTATTTTCAAGATAGCAATATCTTGGCATCTTTATTTGCAAAAGAATGATTGTACCTTGTCACTGTTATATTTTCAATAAAGATACAAATAGATAAGTCGATACCTGATGATCATGGTGACATATGATCCTAATATAACTCAATAAAAAGAATGAGATCGGTATCTTCAAAGAAGAATATTCTCCTGCATGCCTTTGACATATTATCGCACACAAATTGATTGCAAAATTAATTTCTCGGGTTGATATATAGACTTGAAGTTTGTAATAAAACGTTGTATCTTAATAGCCAAGAAAAATATGGCAACGTGGTTTCAATTTGGACATCTTTTTAAGCTCTTGCTTTTAGAGTAGATTTTGATGGATAAGAAGCAATATATATGTGTGTGTATGTATATATATATATATATATATAGGGAAATGATAATGGATTACGCGTCCCTATTAGATATCATGCAACCTCTTGATGATAAAAAGAGAAACATAGGTTTGTACATTATATTAACGATCGAGGTCTTCCTCATATAATTAATACACCGCAAGGATGATTCTAGTATTAACTTCGAAGGCCTCATTAGAATATTCAATAACCTAAGAAATGAGTCCAATCCATGCTCTTAAATATATACATATATGTAACCTCAAAAAAAAAAAAAATATATATATATATATACACATATACATATATGTATATAAATGTACATTCATCGCCTGAAAAGAATAGAATTCACAAAACCTAAGGCTTCCCATATGCACTTGTAAGTACCTCTTTTTTGTCAATGATTATTCACAAGTAAGTACTGTTTGTTTCCGATTTGCCAAAACCGAAATTAATGAGCTGCTGGACTTCACTCAATAATCAAACACATATAATAAACCATAAGTTTATATCATATTTGAGATTTGTCAATAGTTGCTATATTTCATTCTCTAATTGGTGTTGATCAAGCTCGAAATTTCTCACTATAGTGGACTTTCATGGCCGAAGGCATGTTCCAATGTGCAGTTAATTAGAAATTAACAAATAAGGCAATATATGTGTATATATATCTAGTACTATTCGTGGGACTACAAATTCCAAGTAGTTTTCCGTGAGGCCTCCAAGGTGCAAAATGTGATCAATTAATCTAGAAGTCCACGATGATCACCTACTCCACGTGGGCGCATCGTGACTATCCTCGTCAGCACTCAGCATTTCCTCTATCAAAAACATTGAACTAAGCTAAGAAGATTGGTATTTTAATGTCAAGTTGTTCATGTGATTAACCAGTTTTATTTTATTGGTCATTTGAGTTTGCTTAAACTCACTTTCCTAGAGTTCATCCCACTTCTTGCCGTTTTTCGGAAACTAGAGAGAACCCCACCTTTATCGTAAATTATTTATTGTTATCACCCATAATCGAAGCAAAATCTTGGTCTACTAAACCACTTTTACCGAGCATTCTTTTTGCATTTACAAAACAACGTACAATTATTTCTATTCCAAATTTTATTTACGGAAATATAAATAATATCTAGTACTGTGTTTCCATATCCGTTCCCGGCTTCCAATTCATCTTAGGGCATATATTAGTTTTTGTTAATCAAGACTTTTATAGAGGTAAAAGAATACAATAGTTAATCACACTTTTAATAATTATATATACATATCTAATTAGCCAGTGATCATCAGAACAGTCTTTGTGAATAAAAGTGAAACACTTTTGTGACTAAAAGAATTAATTAGTCAGTCCAAAAAGTGTTGTGTGCGTTTGTAGTCCTATGACATAGTGTGTAATTAAGGTAGCATATGTTTGCTAAACAAAAGTAGAAAAGGAATGAAATGATAATAGGAATAGAATGAAAGTAAGAATGGAATGGAAAAAAAAAAATTGATTGAGTTGTTTGGTTGATATATTAGAATCAGTATCTGAACGAGGATTATTATATTTGATTTATTATGGAAAGGAATAGAATAAACATTATATAGATGAAAATACCTTTACTATTAGAAAATTGGTACAAATGTTAAATTGGTACAAAAATTGACTTATTTATTTATTTAATTTTTTGCATTAGGAAATTCCTTTTTAAAAAAATAAAAATTTATTTCAGACTTCAGAATATAACACATTAACCCGCATACGAGTTGATGAGTTATTTCAGACTTCAGAAAATAACACATTAACCCATATACGAGTTGATGTGTTACTTCAGACTTCTTGTACTTTAGGCCAACTAAAATAAGGGTAATTAGGGCATTTAAAATTCAGAGTAGGAATGGAATAGTCTTTCCAATGGTTTAGTTAAGGAAAGATAATTCCACTACTTGATGGATTTGCCTTTCCTTTGGAATGACTTTTCTTAAGTTAAAATTCTAAACCAAACAATAGAATGGATAATCTTTACGAATTCTCATTCTATTCCTTTGTCTATTCCTATAAGCCAAACGCCATCTAATAGTTTAAAATGTTCCTTAAGCATGATTTATCGTATGTAATTTGCAGACCCCAAGTTAGTTAAGAATTAAGGTACCAAAATAGGTCAAACATTCTTTCGTAGAAAAAATGTCAAACAACTACAATTCAAAAAGGTTCACGATAGTTCCAACTTGCTTCACAGATTAGCATTAAAATATGCCTCTAAAGTCATTTACTTTTTTTTTTTGGGTTTAAAAGACTTGCAATAATTTATCCTCATTCTTAATTTTTTGCAATGCATACAATACATTCAGTATTGTAGTTATTTTTTATGTTGTAGCAAGTAGTATTTTATATTACTATTGCTTATTGAAAAGCTTATTTTGGTAAACAATTGGTAAAATGTAACTCTCATATGGATCACGATCATCATTAGTAGGCATATTAATTACCCATTGAATAATCTCTTCACTAGTAGGTGATTTCATCCCTCTATCATTTTATGTGGGATGATTCATTGTATATGTCTCTCCTTATTAACTTTTTTGATATACAATGTATATTAATTTTTGAATCTTTATCTATGTACAAATAATATATATATGTATATATAAACTTTTATATGTGTACATATTAATTTTTGAGCTCTATATATATATTAACTTTTTAATATATGAATTCATTTTTTATTGTATAAGTGTATCTTAGTTAAAAAAAATTAACAATACAAGTAAAAATATCAAAATCATAACTCTTTTTAAAATAATAAAAGTTCATTTATCGATAAATTAAAAAATTATTTATTTCTCGACAAATAAAAGACATCTTTAAACTAATAATTTATCATAGTCCTAATAGTATTAATTTATAAAGCTTTACTATAGCTCGTTGAAAATTTAAACCTAATTATAGGATGTGGCAGAAAACCAATCTTTCAAATAGAGTAATAGCCCTCTTCTTTTAACATGATTAATATTCGATCAACACAATTAACAAGTTTGAATTTTAAATTCTTTTGACATGATTAATAGATCAGTACAACTGACAATTTTAGATAAAATAGTGACTCTATTAGTTGCTGAATTAAGGGAAAAGTCTCACTTTATTTCTTAAACTTTAAATTGCATCGTATTAGTCCTTAAACTATTAAAAATATGTCATTTTAATTATTTTTGCTATACATTTTATTTGAAATTTATTAGAATGAACACATAAGTTATATTTCTCATTCTGTATATGTGATTTCAACAAAATATCGCATTTTAGATAGTTCTATATTGTATTATTGTCCAATATGCAACTAATTTTTGTTCAACTAATCATTTTTAAATTGCTTTAATTCATGTTCTAATCTCTTTATAGTACTGGACAATGCTTTTGGATATGAAATAAGTACAACAGAATAGCAAATATATTTGATATGCTCAATATTCGGTTAATAATAAAACGAAATATACAACCAAAATAGCTAAAACGAAACTTTTTTAATAGTTTAGAGAGTACAATGATGCATTTTAAAGTTTAAAGATCAAAGCGAGACTTTTCTCATATTTTGGGGACTAATAAAGTCATTTATCCAATAATTTTTGATATTATAATTTTCAATGATAAAAAAAAAATGATCATTCTAAGAAAAACGGAAAAGAAGAAGAAGAAGAAGTTGTTTAGGCACATCACGAGTACCCTGAATACATATAAATGGTAATTATTAAGCCCCGTATAGTAAGTTTGAGAACGATCTAGCTAATTATTCAGTTCGACTTCCCTTCAACAATTAAACCACGTATATAATTTTTTTGTCAAAAATAAATAAACAAATAAAGGTCGTAGAAAATTGTGATGCCCTTGGAAGTCTATTGATGATTTGTCTGTCTGTTTTTCTTTTCTTTTTCTGTCAGGCAAAGATATGAAAAATGGAAAAAGTACAGCATGAGGTTAGTACACCGTATCCGATCACCATTGTGGTCCTCATTACCTTTTTTTTATTTGGTATGAATTTTCTCTACCATATATACATAAGTTTTTTCTTTCATATTGTATTGTAAATGCATGGCTATGTGGATGCCACCCTTGGTATTGCATGATTTTATGGTTCTCACTTCACATTGTATATATAGCCTTCACTTTAGGATCACTTATTTTCTCAAAATTTTATCAATTAGACCCCTAATATTTAATTACAAGTGCAATAATAAATGAACGCAAAACTGAAAACAAAGTAAAACATACATAAATTTTGTAATTAATGGTTCAATACTCTCAATCAAAGAGTTACGTCCACAAGCCCCTGTATGCTTTAATTGATCACTACAGTACTAAATAGAAAGACTACATAAGGTGACCTCACACCTCTCGCACTCCAAAAATTGATCTCGCACTCAGTCTCTCGCTTTCTCTAAACCCGTCCCTTTGATATTTTCTATATATAGTGCAAAAATTAGAGCAACCTAAAACACATATACGAAGTATCTAATACATTCCTGACAAAAATTCGCCAAATACGTACATAAAACCCCTATGTACTTATATTTATGTGTACAATATATAAAGCCGATCCGCCTTAGAGGCGGTAAGTGTACAATATGATTACACTCTACACATCTTAACATATAAAACCTTACGTATATTTTATAAACCTATGTAGCTCATACTCCTTTATTAATGATTGAACCTTTCATATAATTTTCTCTATTATTTGCTTTTCTCTCTTATTAATCATACATAATCTATTGCGTAGTTTAGTTGTATTTGGTTTTTATTTTATAGTATACTGACATATATTTGAAGTCCTTTCAATTGAAAATAAAATTCTAGAAAATTATAGAATCTCAGGTCCAAGAGAATAAAATTTTCTAGAATTAAAACTTAATTAATTAGAGCAACAAATTTAAACTCAAATTTATATCTTTGAGTTGTCCACAAACCAAATTAGAGCATGTCAATTTCAGTTGTAATTTTGATTGGCCATGAAGATATAGAACAGTGACACTAAAGCAAATTCACCCACACAATTCCTTAGGATCTAGTACTCCTTCAAGCAAGTTACCGAACCTTCTGAAACTTTCAGTGATTACATCTTGATATTGACTATACTTGAAAATGATGGGCTCTTTTTTTTTTGTACACTAGGCAAAATATTATGCAACCTAATAATGATTGGTTATTACTAGGGGGTTCTTGCAGAAACTATTGATATGTAGTGGGCATGATCTATCCCTCTCAATGTGTATTTTATTGGTTACCTGTGGCTATCTGCCAAAAAGGTATGAACTTTTTTGGTACTTTGACTATTTTGTTCTTTTCCTAAGGTTCTTTAATACCTAGTTTAGTCTTAATTGTTCTTAGACAGCTAGTTAGTTTCTTAATTATGATTAATAGATCACAGGAACTGTTTTATAAGTGTTCTTAATTATTAATATGTTGTTGCATCGTCTGACTATGCACGTTTAATTGAATTACGGGATTTATTCACCTAATCCTCTCCTAATATTGCTTATAGGAAAATACAGAATAATGATGGGCCGGGTGTTCTAACTTGAGTAGTGAATTAATAAATTAACCGATACTTAAAATTATAGAGTATTTCGAAGTAGAACCACACTATTTAAAATATGATTTAAAGGTAAAAGCTGAGTCCTTTTACAGGCAAAGCTAAGTATATAAAATCTTAAACATATATATGTACGAACAAAATAAGTCATTGTCAGCCGGATCCTTCCGCAACCACCACAGATTCTAAAAAATTCTTATAATTATAAAATCACTATATATGTCGTATTACAAGCATTTCGGGTTGGGCCAAACAGAATTCAGATCAACGAACTCTAACACTCATTTTACTTGATTATTAAATCATAATATAGAACTACAAGAAATTGTTGACCAGATTATACATGCAGTGATTTGAATACGGTTACACATTGAGTTAATTTTAGCTAATTAGTCTTTGTAGGACATTGTAGTTGTACTTGTAGGAACCCACTGAAAAGAGAAGAGGCTGGCTCTACCATGTGCCCTAGTACTCCAAAAAATTTAAAGTGAAGGAAAAAAAAAAGTTAGAAAGAAAAGCACCCCTTCTGGCCGAAACCATTTGCTAACATACGTATATGATACACAGTATGGGTAGCTGGTTTGCTGATCGCAAGTGGCTAGTGATCAACACCTAAAAGTTTGAAAGACGATTTACAAAACCAAGACCAAAAAGAAGACCCATCTTCTAAAGGTTGTGGATATCGTTTCCACTCTATTCAATAAAAAAATTGAAATATTTTTTTCTTCTAATTATTATTCATCCTCCGGTAATAAGAGTAATGTTATTGGGCATTTAAGATGCTTAACACAGGATAAAGTATTCATTTTTTAGGATCTCATTTTAAGTGTTATTTCATTTTCTAGTAAAAAAAATAACATCTCCTGTGATATTGTGCATCTTATTATCTGTACTATTGCTCCAATAATAACAATATTACTCTATTATTGTGCTTCAATCAATGTCATATATATATATATACGATAATAATAACTTTACAATAGACTTTTCTTTCAATCACCACATATGTAACAATAATAACACTACAATAGAATTGTAGTGTAAATGACACAAAAATTTATTAATATAATATGCAAAATCAAATAAAATATGTATATAATGTTACTTTTGTGGGTTAGAATCTGATTTATTTATGTAATAAACAAAAGGAGGAGGCCACTAAAACTTATCATTTGAGAATTCAAGACACACACTCTCTCTATCAAAGCTATCAATTTGAAATCCCCAATCACATGCTACTTTCATGGTCAAGACCCTCTCTTTATTTAAACCCCTCCATTCCTTCTTTCCCCCTCCACAAATCAAATTCAAAACAAAATCACTTTCTTCTATTCCCAACCTCAATTATCTCAATACCCCATTTTTTCTCAACACTACTTCAAAATTGTATCCAAAAGACCTTACAGCCTCTCTTCGTCAACATATTCCTTTTCCCCAATTCTCTCCTTTTCATATCCTCCTACTATTCCAAAAGACAAAAAAGCCCTTCTCAACATCATCATCATCATCATTATTATTATTATTATTATTATAATTATTATGTTGCAACACACTACTTCATGTACTCTTGACATACCACCAATGGTCCACCAAATTCCGGACCACGAAGACTTCTTCTCCCGCCGCTGCATTTGGGTGAACGGTCCGGTCATAGTCGGGGCCGGTCCTTCGGGCCTAGCCGTGGCAGCCGGCCTCAAACGACAAAGCGTTCCCTTCATAATCCTCGAGCGAGCGAACTGCATTGCCTCTCTTTGGCAGCAAAGAACCTACAACCGTCTCAAACTTCACCTCCCGAAACAGTTCTGCCAGCTCCCCGACTTCCCATTTCCCGAAAACTTCCCCGAGTATCCGACAAAGTACCAATTCATCGAATACTTGGAATCCTACGCCAACCACTTCGACATCAAACCGCGGTTCAATGAAACAGTGGAGTCCGCTAAGTACGATGAGACGTTCGGTTTGTGGCGAGTCAAGACCACATCCTCCAGCGGCGCTGATGTTGTCGTCGAGTACTTGTGCCGGTGGCTCGTCGTGGCGACCGGAGAGAATGCGGAGAAAGTTGTGCCAGAGTTTGAAGGTTTGGAGGAGTTTGGAGGCCATGTTATGCATGCTTGTGACTATAGATCCGGCGAAGGACACCGTGGCAAGCGAGTGCTTGTTGTTGGTTGCGGGAATTCGGGCATGGAAGTTTCTCTTGATCTTTGTAATTACAATGCCAGCCCTTCAATGGTGGTTCGGAGCTCGGTCAGTAAATCATTGGTTTACCATAGTATTATTAAGGACACTTTTCGAGACTTACCACAGAGAAAATCATTTTTGTTAACACCACTAAATATTTTAACGTGAGCCTAACAGTTGATATGATTGATTTTGATACTATGTTTGATTAGTACTAATATGGATGAATATTGGATTTTTATATTCTCACAAAGTCGAACTCAGATTTTTTTTTTTTTTTTTTAATGTTTTAATGAACAGGTTCATGTATTGCCAAGGGAGATTCTTGGGAAGTCAACATTCGAATTAGCAGTTGTGTTGATGAAATGGTTCCCACTTTGGGCTGTGGACAAGATACTGCTGCTTCTGGGCCGAGTCATTCTTGGAAATCTTGAAAAGTATGGCCTCAAAAGACCTTCTGTAGGACCTTTACAGCTCAAGAACACAGCAGGGATGACCCCAGTACTTGATATTGGAGCACTAAAGAAAATAAGATCTGGTGAGATCAAAGTGGTCCCTGGTATCAAGAGGTTCTCCAGAGGTAGAGTTGAGCTTGTTGATGGCAAAAATCTTGAGATTGATTCTGTTATTTTGGCAACTGGGTACAGAAGCAATGTCCCTTCATGGCTAAAGGTGAGAATTATTTATTTATTTATTTATTTTATTGTTAATTATTATTAGTGTAATTTCTCAAATTAATATTTCAGTTATTGTCTATCTATTCAGAGTTTTTGTCTTGAATCCATGTGACAGTTATGGAAGTTGGTTTCCCTTTTTACCGGAGGGAATTTGTAATGGTTTGACTTTGGAAGGAAATAAGTATATAAGTAAAAATGTATACGTGGTACTTGAACCTCAACACTATTCTAAGTTTGAAGTCATTCTGTCAAAATGTCATTGTTGATTTTTATCAAAATTATCAGTGAGATCTTGGTAGAGGGACTAAAACTGATAAACAGAGTTGAAAGTTCCTGAACTAAATAGGAAATAGGGTCAAAGTTCAGGACCACAACATTCAATAATAAAGTGAGTCAGTAAGATTTGTTAGGTTTGTTTGGTGGTTTTGTTTTCTTTTGTCATTCTTTTTTTTAAAAAAGAAATTTAGTATTATTTACTCGGAAGTGGATAAATGGTCTAAAAATGAGTTGGGATTTTTGTAACAGGACAATGACTTCTTTTCTGGAGATGGAATCCCAAAGAATCCATTCCCAAATGGGTGGAAAGGCAAAGCTGGACTTTATGCAGTTGGGTTTACAAGGAGAGGTCTATCTGGGGCATCCTTAGATGCCATTAGTGTGGCACATGACATTGGCAAAAGCTGGAAAGAAGAAACTAAGCAGAAAAGGAAATCTATAGCTTCTAGGCATAGAAGATGCATTTCACATTTCTAAAAAGTAAAAAGTTGATATTGGGACTTATTCAAGAAGAAAAATCCAATCTGTTTTTGTTTCTTTTGTATTTTCTGGCTGATCAAACAAAACCCAGATGATCAGTCTGTGTAGAGAAAAAAAATTTATACAAAACACAAGGGACATGCAACACAGAAAGGTAGCCCTCTCCTAGACATTATAAGACCAAACCCAAGACTTGGAAAAAATAACTGGGGAAGTATTTTTGTACAAAAGGGAAGATGAGGCTTTTTTTTTTTTTTTTAATCTTTTCCTATTATTATATTTTAATTGGATTTTTGTATTCGTGACAACTTATTTAAATAATCCTAGTCAAATGAGAAAGATACTCATTCTATCTCTGCATAGACACACAAAATCTGGTCCAGTTACTCATTAATACCATTGATATGGGCTGTTTCTGCCATCCCCAATCTGGTCCACCCAAGGGCCCAATAAATATACTGGACCCCAGGTCCATCATACCCCCCCAACATCACAAATCTCTCTTTTTCTTTTTTTTTTTGGCTAATAACATCGCAAATCTCTTCAGTGATCACCTTGAGTACTCCCAGTTTCATATAGGGAAAAGGTTTAAGACTCCTTTGTCTCCATGTTGCCCTGCACATGGATAGAGCCCACAAAAGAGAAAAGGATTAAGTATTAATACATATAAATCTTATCCTTGGACGGTGCTGGTAACAAATATCCACTATTGACAAGGTGAAAAATTGCAACTTCCCATGTCAATGAATGTAGTGCCACATGACTCTTGGCACTCATTACTGCCTGAAGACATGGCTATTCTTAAAAGAAGAAGTGTCATGGAAACAACTGAAACAGCTGACCCTCAATTCTATTTTCAAAGTATCTTGAATATTTCTTCTGACACAAATTTCTTAAACTCCTGAAATTCCTCTGTAAGTGTCGAAACATATGTACCCAACATTTCTTTCTTCCATGAAAAGGAAGTCCTCAACTTTTTAATCTCCCAAAGCACATTATACTATGTTAACTCAGAAGTTGAGGTTAGGTTTTATTTCTTCAATATGAAAGTCATGTGTGAAATTGTAATTATTGGTGTTAAATTCCAAGAAGGCCTAAACATGATACCTCCTACCAAAACTCACTAATAACAACTAGATATAGCTAGATATTGCCTTTGTTTATTAATCAAAGAAAGTTGACCCACAAACCAATTTCCATATTATCATTAGTTTGTCTTTTTCCCTCCATAATTTTCCATTTGACATTCCAAACAAGGGAAAGAAAAAGAAAGACAAATCCTTTTTTTCTCACTGAAAAAGATTAGTTTATAAAGACAATCCATATGAGAACCCATGCTGTTTATTCAAACATGCAGATGAAAGGCTGCAATATTTGAATGGGCCATCTAAATATTTCTTCACCACCACAAACTCCAAAGTCTCAAAAAGAAAAAAAAATCTTATTTTGGGGATTGGATAGAGGAGAGCCAATCTCAATCCTAATTCTTTAATGTAGTTTATTCTAGGCAATAAGAAACAAAGATTTGACTGCTTATGTAAGTTTCAGCCTACAAAATGAATACTTCAACTGTACTTTTGTCAAGGTTTTCTATGGCTCTCATAAGAGCTTGCATGCACCTTTTACTTAAAGAGACATCGCTATTACCAAGAGAAGAAAAACACATGGGGGTGGCTTCTCTTGTTGTTCCTCACCACCAAAACCCAAAAAAGCCCATTCCTCGTTGTTCTCTTCTACTACTGTTTGTGTTACTGTTGTTGGATTATTCCAACCATGGACTTAGCCTCTGCACTCTTCTTTCTCTACATGTGATTAACATCAATGCGAGTATCTCAAAGTGAATCTGTGTTGATTTGTGGGTGGTATCTATGTGCATAAATAGAATTGTCTTTCAAAAATCTAACAAATTATTATTTTTAAAAATTTGCAAAGTAGCTCTTGGAGAACAGTTAAAAAGATGCTTCAAAATGCTTTGGTTGCATTAAAAACATTAAATATGTTTTGGATTCAAGTATGTTTTTCATATCAAGTATCAGTTTGTTTGTTCTGAAATTAGTTTTCACAAAAACAGACTTGATCAGCTCTTTCCTCTTAGTTTTTAGAAATAGATATTGTTTTCAGAAAAAAAAAAAAAAAAAAAATCTTCTTAGGTATCCTTGTCCATACCTTTCCTTCCCTCTTTTCTAATAAACAGCAGTGTTCTAGTTACTATGGAACTTGAAGTTTGGAGTGTTTCTCTTTTCTCTCTCTCTTTCATTTTTTTTTTAATTATACGAAAGTGAGTAGTGTTCTCAAAATAATTTTGAGATACTTAGGCCCTATATTGTATATTTTTAATATATTGGAAACACATATTGTTCAATCACTATAGTAAGACAACTCGAACCTAAGATCACTTGGCGATTTTGAGATACTATCAAAATACCTAGGATGGTCATTTGGTTGTCAGTATTCATAATAAGTTGTGTTAGAGATTCCATTTATGCATCTCTACCTGTATCTACAACCTTTGTTCACCTGCCTAATTTGCTGGTACTCAAAACAGAGCAATTGCCTTGTCCAACCAATTATGGTAATTTTTTTTTTTTTGGGCTGGGGAACCAATTATGGTAGTTGGATCCAAGTACACTAAAACATCTGTACAGTAGTTGCAAACAATGATGCGTAAACTCTCTCTATTCCAAGTAATCAACTGATTTTTCAAAAGAAGCGGAGGGTGGGAAAACATAATTTGGTTAACGAAGGGGGCTTTTTTTTTTTATATTGAAATGATGGTTTGTTATATATGTATAATTGATTGTTAAATCAAATACAATCCTAGAATCTATCATGCCAAATTGTCAAGAAAAGATTTATTGAGAGAAAACCGTGACTAACCTGGATCCATTATATTCCACAGCAAATGATGTAATCACGTAAGTGAAAGCGATGTATTAATTAGAGCCTGAGGGTAAAAGGTCTTCCACGGCCAGAATACTCTATGTATGCTTAATGGGATCTCTCTCTGTTGATGAAGGTAGAGGAGAAGAGCGTACGCTCTATTTGACTTGGGGACCAAAACCCTAATAGTTATGTCTTTATATACTAACAGCCAATAGAAACTCCATCGATCCTTATTGGTCGAATATTGGGTAATCACACATTACACAGCTCATACTTAATTAGTAATTTCCTGAGCCCATAATTAGATCACTTAATGGCCCAACTTAATTAGATAGCCCTTAGCCTATATAATTGTGATATACACGTATAGCTCATAATAGGAAATCCAACAATCTCCCACTTGGGTTACATAAGTTTTCCTGAAACAATTATACAATGAAAACTTGAATGCGCACTTTATTACTGTCCGTTAAGAAATTACTCCTTAAGACAATCTGAACCATCTTGTATGTCAACATAAAACCAAAGCGGACTTCATTGCACTTAGGTAGGCAATTAAACCCATCAATGATTACTAAATCAATACACGCAATGAGACATATCAAATATGGATGTATGGCATAGAAATTACACGAAAAGTGATTTTACATGCCTATTTCTATTTGGTCCTAATTTATGATTCTAATGAATCAACCTTAGTCTTTCACTTTATGCAAAATCGTGACTTTATGCAAAACAGCAAATAGAAAAAAAAATAAAATATAAATTCAGAGTATAAAAGAAAACCACCACTTTATTGATATCAAATAATAAATGTGTCTATTCACAAGAGAACTTGTAAAATCTAACTCCCACTAATTCTGAACATCCTTAAATGGTACAACATCCATATGAGCAGTATGCTCATGAAACACCTTAGGCGTTAGACCTTTGGTGAGCAGATCCGCCAATATGGAGTTAGTGCCGATATATTTTATAGACACTAGGTGACTCTAAACTCCTTTTTTAACAACTAGAAACTTAATGCCTATGTGCTTAGGCTTTGACGAGCTTCTGTTGTTATTGAAATATAAAACAACGGCTCTATTATCATAATAAATCTGTAATGGCTTTTCAATACCATCGACAATTCACAGCCCAATGATAAAATTTCGCAGTCATATCCCTTGATTCGATACCCCATGATAAGCTATAAACTCTGCCTCCATGGTGAAAGAAGCTGTGAGCGTCTACTTAACACTCTTCCAAGATACAGCTCCTCCGGTAAGCAGGTAAATATAGCCTGAAGTGGATCTCTTACTATCTAGGCATCCAGCATAATTGGAGTCGAAATACCCCACGATCTCCAAATGATCAGATCTCCAATAAACGAGCATGTAATCTTTTGTTCTCTGTAAATATCGTAAAACCCTCTTTGCTGTTGTCCAGTGATCCATATTATGGTTGCTTAAATATCTGCCTAATACTCCACCTATGTATGCGATATCCAGACGTGTACACACCTGAGCATACATCAGACTCCCTACTGTAGATGCATAGGGGATCTTCTGCATTTCTTTAGCTTCAAACTCATTCTTGGGATATTGAATGAGACTGAATTTATCACTCTTTGCAATGGGTGTATCTCATGGGGCACATTTACTCATGCCAAATCTATCAAGCACCTTTTCGATATAGCTCTTTTGTGATAACCCAAGAATACCCTGAGAGCGATCTCGGTGTATTTTAATCCCTAATACAAAATAGGCGTCCCTAAGATCTTTTATCTCAAATTTGTTTGATAGAAATTTCTTGGTTTCGTGCAATAAACCTATGTTATTGCTTGCCAAAAGTATGTCATCGACATATAAAACTGGAAAGATATATTTGCTCCCACTGAACTTGTGATATATACATCCATCTACCGAATTTTCCTCAAAACTGAATGAGAAAAGAACTTGATGGAACTTATGATACCATTGACGGGATGCTCATTTGAGACCATAGATGGATTTTTTTAGTTTACAGACCATAGACTTTGGATCTCCAGTTACAAAATTTTCAGGCTATACTATATAAATCGTTTGCTCAATATCACCATTAAGAAATGCAGTGTTTATATGCATCTGATGTAGCTCTAGATCAAAATGAGCTACTAGTACAATAATTATTCTAAAGAGTCTTTCGAAGAAACTGGAGAGAAAGTCTCTTTATAGTCAATGCCTTCTTTTTGAGTGAAACCCTTGGGAACTAGACGAGCCTTATATCTTTCGATATTGCTTTTCGAATCTCTTTTGGTTTTAAAAATCCATTTACAACTAATGGGTTTTAAAAATCCATTTATAACTAATGGGTTTTTTTCCTACTGGCAATTCGATGAGATCCCAAACGTCATTGTCTCTTATGGATTTCATCTCATCCTCTATGGCAGTAATCCACTGTTGGGATTTTGAATTTTGTTTGGCTTGAGTGAAATTGATTAGATCATTTTTTACTCCTATATTAAACTCATGTTCTAAGAGATAGACGATGTAATCATCCGGAATCGCGTTTCTTCTTTCCCTAGTAGATCTCCTTAATGACACTTCCACTTGAGATTGTTGAGGTTGCTCTTCAGGAGCAACTTCCTCATGTGGGACAAGGAGTTGCAGAATATTGTATTGAATTTCTGAATTTACTTCTTGAATAATGTCAAATAAATGAGCCTGATCACCTTCAATAGTAATTGTAGGAAGAGAAAGAATTCCTCCTTAAAGACAATATCCCTTACCTTATATCCCCTCCCAATCTCAATATCCTCAAGGAATCTCGCATTACCCGTCTCGAAAAAGGACCTATTAGAAGGATCATAGAATTTAAAACCTCTGGATCTTTCAGGGTAGCCAATAAAATAGCAGCTTATTATTCTTGAGTCTAGTTTCTTTTCATGTGGCCTGTATGGTCTTGCCTCAACTAGACAACCCCAAATATGCAAGCGCCTAATGCAAGGCTTCTTGCCTGTCTATAATTCATATGGGGTTTTAGCTACTGATATGCTGAGTACTCTGTCGAGTATATAAACTGCAGTCTTAAGTGCTTCTCCCCAGAGTGATTTAGGTAAGGAGGAATGAGTGATCATACTCTTTATCATGTCCTTAAGTGTTCGGTTTCATCACGCAGCAACACCATTCATGCCAGGTTTTCCCGGCATTGTGTATTGTGGGACGATTCTACATTCCTCTAAGTACTGGACAAAGGATCCTAGACGTTGTTCATTGGATCAATCATACTTACCGTAGTATTCACCACCACGATCAAATTTGATGGCTTTAATTTTCTTGTCGAGTTGATTTTTAACTTCGGCTTTGAAAACTTTAAATACGTTCAGGGATTGTAACTTCTCATGAATTAAATATAGGTACCCATAGCAAGAGTAGTCGTCTATGAACATATGAAATACTGTTGGCCATTCCATGAAGCTGTAGGGAATGGACCACAGATATCAGTATGTATTAGTTCTAAGACACCGGAACTCCTATTGGCACCTAATTTACGTATATTTGTTTGTTTGCCTTTAATACACTCAACACAAACTGTGAAGTCTGTGAGGTCAAGTGGATCAAGAATTCCTTCTGACATAAGACGTTGTATTCTCTGTTTAGAGATGTGTCCTAATCGCTTGTACCATAACACAGAGAAATTCTCAATAATTTTGCGATTGTACCACGTTTCTCAACATGCAATGTTTTATTAGTTGAGGTAATAGAGTCGATTTTATATAGGTTATCAATCAAAGTACCAGTCGCAATAATATTGGAATTTTGAAAAAGACTAAATTTATTATTTCCAAATGAACAAGAATAAGCAGATTTATCCAAAACTGAAATGGAAATTAAATTCTGTCCAAATGACGGTACAACGAATATCTCATCCAAATCCAAAAATAAACCGGAATCTAATTACAATCTAAATAGACCTGTTACCTGTACTGTAACTGTGTCGATGTTGCCCATATAGATGTATCTTTCAGCATCGCTTGGCGGACGGCTCCTCAGATAACCCTGCATAGACATACTTATGTGAGTAGTGGCACCGGTATCCACCCACCAAGTATGACTGGGTACAGAAGCAAAATTAATCTCAGAACAGACAAAATTGAGAAGCTTACCCTTCTTGACATGCCAGGCAGCGTACTTGAGACATTTCTTCTTCACATTTACTGCCCTCTTACAGAAGAAACAAGCTGATTCCTCATCTTATTTCTTTTGCACTTTATTTTGTGAAGTCCCAGATACAGCTCCTTTATCCTTAGTCCTTTTCTTTTTCTTATCTTGAAATGTTGTCGCTAAGTGAGCACTCTCTGCCTTATCTCGCTTCAATCTATCCTCTTCTTGCACACACTGAGATATGAGCTTATTAAGAGTCCATTTTTTTTTTCTGGGTATTGTAGCTCACCTTAAATTGACTGAATTGTGGTGAGAAAAAGAGTAGAACTAATTGCAGGAGCATATCATCCGACAACCCTAACTTAAGTGCCTTTAGTTTTGAAGTCAGATTGGACATCTCCATGATGTACTCCCTGATGTTCCCTTTACCTTTATAATGCATAGCAAGCAAATTGCTCAGCATGGTACTTGTTTCCGCTTTTTCATTCCTTTGGAAACGTTCCGCAATTGCATCAAGAAATGCCTTAGCATTATCAACCTCTGGGACAGCGCCCCTAATGGCGTCAGGTATAGAATGTTTCATGATCATAAGATTCATACGATTAGAACGTTCCCATTGCTCAAAGTTCTTAATAGCCGTAGCAGAACTTTCATATGCAAGAGCAGCAGGTTGTTCTTTCCTAAGTGTAAGGTCCAGATCCATGCAACCGAGCACAATCATAACATGCTCTTTCCACTTCTTGAGGTTTGTGCCGTTAAGCACAGGAATTGAATTCAAATTAGTAGATATGTTTGAAGCAGAAACTGAGCATGTCATAAAACTAAGTATACAAAATAAGATATACTAGCATGACATACCACAATAAACATATAAGGTGGGCTCCCATCACAAGATATCTAGAACAACATCAATAAGCCTTCCTTTGGGCCGACTTATTAACTTGTAAGTAGTACTCTTCAGTGCAGTAATCAAATATTGAGAGTAAATCCTGTCAGACAGTAAATCTTCCTTTAGGCCGATTTACTGTCCATATAGAAACTTAATAACCATCATATATCTATTACCGCATGTGTGTTTATTATTCGGCCAAATAATCACCTTCCTTTGGGCCGGTAATTATTCGCATGAACAATAAACACAAAATCATTCAAATGTTTCAAAATAAATAAATCTACACAATAGAGGTTACTTTAGCAACATGTTGTTTCAACTTATCTATTTCAAAATATTTAAACAAATAGTGCAAAGAAAATAATAACCAAAGAGCCCAAAATATTAAACTAAAAATTTCAATGCACAAATATTAATGGATGACTGACTGAGTTTTAAGTACTTTTATCAACTCTTAAAGTCAAATAGAGTTTTCAACGGACAAAGTGTGGGTCGTACTGAGGCTGGGTTGAGAAAATAAAACTGACCGGTTAAGTATCTAGGTTGGAACTCCTTGAATTGAGTCGATTTCGACTCAGTTCTACCTAAAACCAAGATCAAGAACCTCAATTAGGTCAAAAATTGACCGATAATCTGTATGGATCAGTGCTATGGCGCCCAAAAATGGCGCCACGGTGCTGGCCGCATTAAAAAAAATTTTCTCTCATGCCCAGTTGATGGCGCCGCGACGCCATCCTTGCTGCTGGGTGGCGCTGCAGCACCACTGGTGTGGCACCACCTATTTTGTAGGGTGGCACTGCATATGGCGCCGCAGTGCCAAGTCTTGGCCTTTAGTGTTAATTAATCAATTTTAAAATCGGGTAACTCAAACCTAATGCAATTTTTCGCTCTCATCTGTAAACTTTGTGACCCAAAACTCAGAATTCAACCCTCAAACACTTAATATCCCAATAAAATCATGAAAAATTCATCAATCATACATGTTATATCTAAATCCTAAAAGCCAAATAGATAAAGATATCATAAAATAGAGACATACATGATTATTCTAAGTAATTTAATATGATTTCTTGCTCTCTGATACCACTTGTTATATATGCATAATGGATTAATAAACCAAATAAAATCCTAGAATCTATCATGCCAAATTGTCAGGAAAAGATTTGATGAGAAAAAACCCGTGACTAACCTAGATCCATTATATTCTACAGCAAATGATGTAATTACGTAAGCGGAAGCGATGTATTAATTAGAGCCTGAGGGTAGAAAGTCTTCTACAGCCAGAATACTCTATGTATGCTCAATAGGATCTTTCTCTACTGATGGAGGCAGAGGAGAAGAGCGTACGTTCTATTTAGCGTGGGGACCAAAACCGTAATAGTTATTTCTTTATATACTAACAGCCAATAGAGACCCCATCAATCCTTATTGGTCCAGTATTGGGTAATCACACATTACACAGCTCATACTTAATTAGTAATTTCCTGAGCCTATAATTAGATCACTTAATGACCCCACTTAATTAGACAGCTCTTAGCCTATATAATTGTGATATACACATGTAGCCCATAATAAGAAACCCAACATAGTTAACCGAGTTTTATGTCCTAATGTAATGTAAGTAAACAAATTGAGTTCCTCGGAACAAAAAATTTCTTCAAAGAGGCAAGCGAAATATATTACTTCAAAAGTTGCATAGCTTCCAATGTACTTGATGCTTAATCAGCACACAAAAATGGGGTCACAATATCTACATATTAAACTTTGCACTTTAGTTTATTATTTCTCTCAAACCTTAAGTAGCATAGACTGGGAACATGTATGGTTCTGGAATATCTTAAATCGAAGCAATTTTCTACTCAATCTTCAATATACAACCTAGAAGATGTCAAGGATAACATAACTAACAAACCCAACTTGAAATTAGTTTTAATCCAACACCTATAATAATCATCACAGATCGTTTATAATTGCATGTTTTTACATTTTTGTTAACAACTATTTGCAACAAAAACCTAAACATTTTGACTCAATAAAAACTAACATTTTGACTCAAAAAAAACTTGAACATTTTGACTAACTTCTCTTTGATACTCATGCTTACCAAAAACAAAAAATTGACACCAGAAAATTAAATTTTCAGATTACCATATCACAATTATATGTTGCACGTCAAAACATGAAGGGAAAAATTCATTGAAGCTGAGATCAGAAAATATTGGATACTCCAAAATGATGCATATAACTCTTGTTGCAAAGCCATTGATACTCAAGTAGTGTATTCCCTTTACATGGAGTAATCAAGCATCAAAATGTCTCTCTTCGTGGTTGGTTGCTAATACATAATATTTTCAGAATGGAGTAGAAATGTGTACAAAACTCTACATACATGGAAGTTCCAAGCTATCACCTGCATTTCTTAGTCAACCGCCACTACTTGCTGGAAAGCATTTGATCAATTTCACCCTTTTGGTTGTACATATCCACTATCTTCTTTGCATATGAAGGTATATGTCTATCCGCTCTGCATGTTTTAATTTTAAAAATCGAAATATAAGAACAAAAATAAATAAATAAGTAAATGAAGAAAGAAACAAACTTATAATCCCTACTTTTATTGTTTAGAGTAATGTACCTCTGTTTGCCCCAAAGGCGATTTACATGCAAATGATTTCGGATGGTGTGGTAATCGAGTGAATACCGAGCAAATTCCAGACCCTTTGGGCCAATCTAGACCAAACAAACCAAGTCAAAATTAAGGTTGTCTGTCATTATATGTTACTAAAGACAGTAAAGCAGAATATATACCAAGTTTAGAAGGAAAGCTATCAGATTTCCTACAAACTTAGGAGCAGGCTGAGAAGGTCCTCTACCTGAAAGAGAGAGCCAACAAGATGTTTTATCTACAAGAATGCATAAAATAAAATATTGCACCATTAACATCTCAGACTCAAATATGGTAACTCTAGGCATTCATTCAACAGTGTAATAAAGTGTACTATGTTCATATAGCATTTAATTATGCAGTAAACATTGTATCCACTATATAATGACATAAGTTATTTAGTACAATGCGCCAAATGAAGGTCACAAGAAATTAAAATGTACAAATAAGTTCAAATACTGTTTGCCAGGCAGTTTAAAGATTTTGTCTAGAGTAAAGTTCTTTAACTGTTGGTGAAAGGTCCTCTGACCTGAAGGTACTGCACACATACCTTGTTTAGCATTATCATCTGCCTTGACAGTCTCCACAACAAATGGTTGGCGCTGACCCTGAAATAAATTTACATCTTTAAATTAGAGTTTTAATGTGGAATAGTTTTAAGCCACATAGGGAATGGAGCTAAGGATTTTACACTACTAATTGTTGGGGTAATCTCCAAATACTTCTCAACCAGACTGAGCATTTCTCTTCCACGCTCATTTCTATCATTTGAATGGAAACAAACGAAAATGTTATTATTCATGCCATGGCACAGCAGTAAAAAAAGAACAGAGACAAACACATATATATGTGTGTGTATGTCTATAAATATATTAAAGACTTCATGGCTAATAAGTATGAGACAAAGAGAGAACGTTACCTTACAGTAACATATTGGGGATGTTGTGTCATGCTGATTCCAGAATATTTTGGCACACCCATGTACCCAACAACCAGATCCTGAAGTGATTAGACATGCAAAAAAGTGTTATTTAGCACTAATAGTTCTTCTTATGCAAGTAAATTATAAAGTCTTAATTGCCTGATGATCATTGAGTCAGGAGTAAACAAATAATAAAATGATCAATAACAACATTAATAACAAGAATAAGGCAATTTGAATGTAAATAAAAAAGACAAAAAATGAAGCTTACTGCTAAAGCATTTGTGTAGTCAAAGCAGCTGCATAACAATAAAAGTTGAAACTGATTAAAACAATATTTCTCAGCCAAGGAAAAAAAAAAAAAATAGATGATCTTTGAGGTGAAAAACACTACAAAGAATAACAATAATAGGCAACTATTTGTGAAGTATGGACAAAAGATCTCTCCATTCATATCCCATTTTTTTTTAATAACTCTTTATCTTATGTTGGAGAGCCTAACATCTAAGATACGCTACATAAATAGAAATTTGTTAATGTTAACAATTTGATCTCTGCTTCGTTTGCTGCCTAGTGGTATCAAAAGGCTCCTAGCATTACAAACTACAGAACAAGAAATTACCTATAGCAAGATGGGGCAATAACGTCAACTAAGTCATTTGCGGGTAGACAGAAATAAGGGACCTGCTTAATTTAAAAATTGAAATTGGATGAAGCAGCATAATAGGAGACTGAAGACCAGAATAAAACTACTAGGATAGTGTTACCTCTTCAATATGACCATCCAAATGCTTCAAATGAACCTAGTAAAAGTACAAGAGTAGTAACTACTTAAAATGCTCAAATTTGCAGATTTCAGTATTTAGGAAATAAAAGTACAAGAGTAGTAACTAGTCATCTGGCTTCAGACATAACCACTTTTTCTTTTGACTGCTGATGAATGAGTATGGCGCTATTATAATTTATTGTACTTATTGATTACTTTATTTGATTGAGCAAGAAAAATAACCAATGGGAAAATATTGGACTGAACAGATAGGAAGTTCAATCACAAACCTTGTAATCTTGCATAAATTCATAATGCAAAACAGTTTCAGGTTCACTGCTTGCAGCCTTCAGAAACTTATCTAGTCCTTCTCGAGTACCATTGTCCACTGCCCAGTAAGAGTTTTAGTATTGATCCAAAATATGTTCCAAGAAAGATTAATCCCATTTACTTGCCAAGATAAAATATCTGTTTGCTACAGATTATAAGTGACTGCACTGGTTCTAAGATAGACCTAAAGGCTATATTACCTCATTCAAAGCATACGAAGGCTATATTACCTCATTCAAAGCATACATGCGATGGTACTTGAATAACATTCTTACTTTTCTTTGGGACAAATGCTAAAAATTTTCACTGAAATAGTAAAGAAAACAATAATATAGAAAGCCTTCTTGACTCTTCTTGATTCTGTTAACAACAAAGAAAAACTAGTTCCAGCTAATCTGATTCTGCACCAGCATAACAAATTTCTCCCTGAGTAACTGAGACAAGGATCTCAACTTGAAGCTCATACTTGTCTCTGAAGATAAGATTGAAAAAAAAAAGAGAAAGAAAAGGTAAAAATAGAATATAAAAGAATTACCACAATTAGTGCCCAACACATAGAGCTTTTCCAAATTTAGGTGCTGCTCCACGGATCTTAATGCTGCAGTTTAAGAAATTACTCTGCATTACAATGGTAGAAGTCACAACAGAGAAGAACTAAAACTATATATTTTGAGATCATATTATGAACGATACCTTGCACTTGGCAACCAACACCGCAGAAAAGAAGACGCTTAACATTTGCAGCCTGTTTCATAGGAATTTTAGTCCTTTCTCATTTGACATTCTAAAAGTTTCAAGCATCCAAAAGTTACATCATAGAAGAGCTATCAGCATATCAGAATGAAGTTTGATACAAGCCTGCAAGCACTATTCCCATGATATGTTTTTCAGAAATCATATGGTTCTAATCACTATCCTTTTGTTTAATGCAATACACCAGGCATGTTGATACCCAACACACTATTTCAGCAATTTTTTATTTCACTAATACACATTTTAATAACTTAAATGCACATTTTATCAAGTTTAAAATTCAGATTTAGATGTCACAAATGATGAATTGATATTACAATTTTTACTTTTGTTGAAATGATACTTTTTGGTGAAATTCTATAAGTTTTGCATAAAAACGAAACACACAATTTAAACATCGTAAGGAAATAATAAAATGTGCAGAATTAAGCATTTCTATCACTTCTATGATATTGATGATGAAAAGAGAACAGAGACACCTCAACTAAGGCAAGGGTATTCAGATTAGGAGACAATGTTGGCTTAACACCTTTAGCAGCTAGAACTTCCTCTGGTGTCCTAGGAAAGCATAGGAAAATAGGGGGAACAGATTAAAATATACTCCACGTGGGAATGTTACTCAACAAACAAAAATGAATTTTTAGAAAGAAACAATGCAGATCAAGTAAAATAAATTGATGCAAACCTTGCTAAGATAGGCCTTGGAGTAAACCTATCATCTGGGTCACTGTGACGATTAAAAAAACAGAAAATCACTAAAAGGATTGATCATAAAAAAGGTAAATCTGACCTATTTTTAACTTCAGTTATTTTGTCAGTACCTTTGTACGCAAATTACAGCATCTACCATGCCTAATTTTAGCATTTCTATAGCTATTGTTGTTACTATCCCTGTCCATTGAGCTCCTACAGGAAATTAAGGCATGTCAAGCTGAAGTACTCAGAGTGATACTTCGAAGGGATTGTCCTCAAAATCTTAAAGAATGTTACCTAGAGTAACCAAAGTGACAGAATTTTATGTGGTAATCATAATATACTACTTGTCTGCAAAAGTTTATCCAAAAACCAAATCAACATGCAAGAGTACTCTAAACATTCAAAAGTTTAATCTTCTTTTTTGTTTTCTAAAAAATGTAATTACTAAATACTAAATCAGAGATACGAGCGAATTCAAACAACATAATCTGATTTCGTGGTTCAAACTCATTCGAAACGAATAAGAAACACACGAAAACTTGTAATCATAGAACAAGTAGAACTTACCTTTTACAGGCTTAGTTTTCCGAGCATATAGCAGCTCGTCATAGACTCCAAAGTACATCTCATCTAATGAATCTGTTTTCCTCCCTCTTCCATGAACAACGGGTTCCAAGCTCTAAATGGGAAAACGAAATTGATATTTAAATAACAATATCACTAAGCGTAACTTGGCATTCAAAAACTGGCATATCAAAGCAGTAAGTTGATCTAGTCAAAAACAAGAAACAAGGCTAGTTTAGTTTGTTAAATCATTAGCTAAAAACACAAAATAAAAATCAAAGATTACAGTTTTGGTTGCAATGCCACGTGTCTCAGATAAAAACTTAGAAGTAATTTGCAGATTGTTGTATCAAATCTTTGAAACTAACATAGATGACTTATATGCAAATCGAGGGACTAATCATAAATATTCCCCAAAAATTTTAAAGTGTGACAAAAGTCACATAACTAAAGCTTGTATTATAACTGAGTTCACATTAGATTCCATAAACCAAAAACTTACTTCAATTCGAGACATTCCATCACCCAAGAAAGCACAGGCATTCTTGACATGGGCAATATAATATGTATCACACAACCCACATCGACTGTCCAAAAAATTAAAATAAGAAATAAAAAATAGTAACTCACTAAACAAAACAAAGAAATAAGCATAAGAGAGCAAAAATTATAAAAATAAAAATAAAAATCTGAACAAATGGAGAAGTGGGTATGGGTAGAAGCTTGATATTGGTTGGAACCTGCAGTGGTCTTTAGCTGGGTAGGTGCCTCCAGGGGGAATGGGCTTGGAGCGTTGCCTCCAGTCCTCTCTAAGCTTGACTGAGTTTGCTTTCCCATCTGTTCCACATGCAATACGACATGTCGTACAACAGAATAAGCATCGAGAAAGCAGGAGAGAGTTCTGGGGGGTTACCTTTAGAGGAAGAAGAAGAAACGACAGAGAGTGAGAGAGGAGAAAGAGAAGAGAGGTTGGCGACGAAGGAAGACATAGTAGAAGCAGACCAAACCAATCACAGGGTTTCTGAAATAGAGTAACCCAAAGAGTAGTGGGGCTTCTTCACCACCACATATTATTACTTACTGTTACGTTTATTATTATTCTTTTTCTTTTTTATTTTTTGGATAATTATATGACAGTTACGTGACTACCCAGTAGTACTTACTACAAGACTTTGTAGTTTGTACTGGTTAAGATTTTTTTTCTCTTTATTGTAATTTTTTTTTCCCTTATGTTTAATTACATTTTAAGATTGATGAAATTAATAGCCCTGGAGTTAGCGTTATTGCACCAATTTGAAAAAAAATGAACCAAGAAAGTAGAAAATCATAGGGCTCACTTGTGCACAACTTTTTCCTATCTTCATCTCAGTCAAATATGATGAATTGATCATTACTTATTATTATGGTTTATCTAGAGTAAGATGTTTGTAGTAGACTGACAATTAGAATGAATGAAAATATTTTGTTTCAGAAAAAGAAAATACAGTTTTTTAGTTCCATTTTTACTTTTATAATCAAAACTAAGACAATAGAAACATAATTCAGAGTAGTACAATGTGAGTTGAAAGGCTAAATTGAGACAAATATTTAGCTCAAATACAAGACCTTCTCAAATTCAAGAACCAAAATGACGACTAATTCTAACAAGAATTTTGGTATAAAACTTTAAGTAGCTAAGTACCATTTTTTTTTTCAAGAAATATTAATGAAAATTAACTTCTACAACCTTTAGCAAATAAACTTCTCATTTGAAATTGATTTGAGAGGGACAAATGACAAACAACTTAGATTTTTATTTTTCAAAAGAAAAGTGGTATGAATTAGAGGGAAAAAAAAGGTGGTTATAACTATAATTAATTCATCGGATTTAACAAGAGGTACTAGACTAATTTTTCTATGAAAAAGACAAAAGCCTTCCCGAAAAAAAAATGACAAGCTTAAAAGGCGAGAGTATTTATAAAAAAATAAAAAACGACTTACAACAAACAACAACAACAATGAAAGAAACAACATAAATCTAAAACAACAGGAAATTAAAAATTGAAAATTTGAAAGCCACAAAATAGAAGAACCAAAATAAATATAAATGCCACAACAAAAAACAAAATAAACTTCAAACGACATCTTAAATAACGAGAAACGATAATGAGATTAAATTTTTTTTGATAAACGATACTGGTTGATTATGACCTCCAACGTAAGAACGACAGCGAAGAGAGGACATAAAAAATAGAAAAGTGGGGAGGGTGAAAGAAAACGACAAAATGTAAAGAACGACTACCAAAAAGTAGTTTTAAAAAAATAGGGACAGAGGAGAAAGAGAAAGCAATACAAGCTAAGAATTAAGAAACGACTAATTACAGTATATAGATTACATAAAAAATAGGAAAATATCTGGAAACGACAATGAATTAGTAAAACGACGGTATTTTGATAAAGAGCAACATACCAAAAACGGCTAGTAAAGTCTTTTGACAAGGACAACATGATAAAAGTGACAAGTATCAAGAGAATGTGGTATTGAAAACGATTAAAAACAAACGACGATTGTTTGAAAACGAGAACTTAAACAATTTTTATCTTAAGAATCGAAGTAAATAATGCTAGAGGTATATAAGAAACTAGAGAAAATAAAATGGAGAGACAAAACAATAGTAAACTAAATCTTTCTTTCAAGTCCGTCACTATAACTTCGTACGCTTTATTAGAACCAATTGGGCGTAGTTTGTATTTTTCATCATAACTTCGTAGTCCATTATTTTGCTCAACTACTAAAGGACAATATTATTTAACTCTTAAAGCCAACCTCTCTATCTTGTTGTTGCAAGAGCATATTGAGGCATAGAAAGTTGAGTAAGTTCTTCAACTTGTCTTGTTCAATAACATTTTTTTTCTGCATAATTTGAATTAGTTGTAGAGTTATATATATACTCACTCACTGTCTTAATTTAAATTAAGATGACGTTGAAGGAATATCGTTGTCCTTTTGCTATCCTATTGGAATTGCTTCACTTTCTTCTTTAATTGTATCTCTACGATTCACTCAACAAGGTGGACACCAAGGATCCATGCCGAGTAGCTTTTACCATAATTGTTGAGGACAACGAATTCAAGCTTTATAAGGATCGACATTTGCAAATATCATGCATTAAAATGATAGTGAAGTAAAATAGGATAATAGCGTTACATAACTATTAAAAGAATAGTTGTAATTTGTAACACCATATATAGTAAAAATAATTTCTTCTAATGTATTCTCCAACAAATACCATATATATATATACAACTAAGATTGTATACGATTATTACCAATAATAATAATAATAATAATAATTTGTATACAGTTAGGAAACGTAAAGCCACCAATAGTTATTATTTACAAACATGCGAAAATACAGGATTAAGCATATGGTTGTTGCGGATTTTATAATAGCTACGCAAGTGCACGTGCCGAAACAAGTAATATAGTAGTGAGTGAGTATCGTCTCCACAGGGATTGATTACTAAAATTATTTATAAAATCTAAATGCCAAACAAACTAAATTAATGAATGAGAAATAACGATTTATAATAAAATAGCAACAATTAAAAGATGCAAGCAGAAATGTAAATATTAAGCAAAAAATAGCAAAATCTAATCAAGTGAATGTGAATCAGTGGTGTGGATAAGCTGGGATTATTGAATCCTCCTTGGTTGCAAATCTGGGTTTAGTTGCTGCAGCAACGCCTTCGGCAAAAATCACTCCAGTAACCGAAAATTCATTCTTCACATATTAATCTTTCGAATTTAATATGTTTTAAGTTCTTCAAACCAGATTTTACATATTCCTAAGCTAACCCAGTTCTCAAAACATCATTTATAATATCAATTCTCAACGGGTTTGCATGGTAACAACATATTCCTATACCATTACTAATTCAAAGATCTACTAAAGAGATGATTGAGTCATGCATCATTCAAGCTTAAATCCAACTAAGATTAACCTTTCCAGAATTAATCCTAATTTGTTTATCCTAATATTGATAGCCAAGCAATAAAAGAAAATAGTAATGAAGCTCACTTGAACAAACTAGAGTAAAAATACCATAAACATTGAAAACAACTTTAATCCATCATTACAACCTCAGATTCATCATAATCCCAGCTAAGAAAGCTTAGCTCATAGTCTGAAATGTAAAAATCAGCACCCTAAAATATTCCATTGATTACAGAAAGCTCAAGAAAAGAAAAAGGAATTAAATACAAAGAAGACTAAAAGAAGTATGAAAATGCTAGCTGGACGATGGAGGTTTAGCTCCTTGCAGCTGCTAGTACGCCTCCTCCTTCGTCCTTTCTTCTCTGTACTGTTTCTCCTCTCTCTCTTTCTTTCCTTTTCCGTATTGTGCTCACAGCTCAGCCACCACCACTCTCCTCTTTCTTCTTACAGTACTCTTCTCCTTTTATATTAGGGTGAGTGATGTACCCTAGCACACGTGTCAACCAAATAGAGGAGTGAGGACCACTCTTCTCCATTTTCCTCTAGCTGGTATTCAATATTAGCTGTCAGTACTGGCTGTATGAAATATCTGCCAGCTGTTCGAAATAACGCCAGCTGGAAATTGAATCTGCTGTGCAGTATTGCTCCGGCACGTTGCTGCAGCAAAGTTGCTTCTAGTTTTGACTTAAGTTTAGCTTTCCTTCTAGGATGCTGCCTTTTAATTTCTGCAAAACTTAAGACCAGATTTCAGCAATTCTAATTAAAATCAAAGGAAATAAGATAGATATTAACTAGATTAGATCTTAAACATCAGAAACACCAAAGACCAAAATAAAGTAAAGGAGGACACATAAACTAGACAATTTATTCTTCTAAAGCAACTATTCTAAGACTAAAAACACACAAGATAACTCTATTTTCATAGAGTTATCAATGGTCATAGAAGATATGATGAATATAGATATTATCCATAGCGGATACAATATAGAATGTTTCACAAAAATAAAGGATACAATATAGAAAATAACATACTTTAATAGCAATAACACAAAAAGAATTCCATCGATTCTCTTTTCATGCTTTTCTCTCTAAAAAAGAAGCTCTACCGCTGCTCTCACAGAAGCCGGAAAGGAAGCGTCTCCTTCTCCTTCTGCAACCTTTCCTTCTCCTCTTCTCTAATCTCTCTCACTGACCTCTCGCAGGAATGAGAGATTTTTTTCGTTTTCTTTTAGTTATTTAATAAGTTTAGATTAAGATTTAGTTTGTAGTACCATTTTTTGTGTAGATTTTAAAGTCCGTTTACCCGATTTTGAATCTAATTTTCTAGTTATTTAATAAGTCTAGATTTAGATCTAGTTTGTAGTACCATTTTTTGTGTAGATTTTAAAGTCCGTTTACCTGATTTTCAATCTAATGTTCTTCTTTGATTGAGATCTGTTAGGTGAATGAGTTGTTTTTCTTTTCAATGGGTGTGGATCTTAATTGGTGTTAGAATCATATAGTTTACCCCACCAAGAATACAGTCCATGAACAAGTATTGAAGACAATAGTTTGTCAGTAGCTCTTGTTACTTTTTCTCTTGGATAATTATGGTAACTTATAAATCTTGCTACTATTGTATTTGTAATCCACTTTCTCCTCTCTTTGAAAAGTTTGAAATTGTAATCCTTATCTTTGTAATGTAATTAAAGCTCTTTTAGTTCGAGTAATGATATTTTCTTGAGGAGTCTATTTTTATTAATATATATATATATATAGCAGGAGGAGTTTTCAATATCATATTATTTCTATAGATATCTAGACTAAACAAGAATAAGATTTGTAGTAACCAAAAGAATTTTTTAACTCACACAAAACTATCGTGTTGATAATGTGTTCTAAATTAAAGTAATAATATCTATAAATATATGCAAGGAGTTAGAGAGAATTAAAAAGGGGGAACTAGTAAACTACAAGTACATAAATAATCTATTCGTAGAATAAGAATCATAAATATGAGACACACAAAAAGTTATTAGTTACGTAAGTTACAAAGGATTAATTAGGAGGTTACGAGAACATTGAATAGGAAACATAAATAGGGACGTTATAGAATAGATTAAAACGGAGGTTATCAACTTAAAAGCAACGGAGGTTATCGACTTAAAAGCAATGGCCCCGTTTGTTTCGTCTATTTGAATGTGTGTATTTGAATGGAAATTGTGGAATGGGTTATAATTGGAATGGAAGACATTTGAATGGAAAAAATAGTGGAATGGGTTATAATTAGAATGGGAGTATTGGAATGGACTATTCAAAAACACCTCTTCCCCTCCATTCTCATCCAAGACACAAAAATCCATTCAAATAGTTGATGTGACTGATGAATCATTTGAATGGAAAAACTAAATTGTTGAAACAAACACTCATTCCAAACGACCATTTGAATGGAAAATTTAGAGTTGTTGAAACAAACACCCATTCAAATGGATTTTCCATTCCAATAGAATGGAATGGGCGAACCAAACGGCCCCAATGTTTGCGGGTCAAAGAATGCCAAGAGGTATCATCTTATAATATGTCGTTAATATATATATATATATATAGGTTGATATGCTTCCTTTCTTATTTATGTGTATTTGTGTTTCCTATTATTATTAACCACTAAATTAATAATTTTAATTCAATATTGAGCAATGAAATGGACTTAAAAATTGTGCACCAACAGATATATTAACCGCTATTTTAAATAGTATGATCTCACCTTCAAATAACATGATATATTATTTAGCAAAATCGAATCAAATCATGCCACGTTAATTTGACAGAGTGCACAATTTCGGTACAAAAATTAACTTCACTAGATCAATCTAATACTTTCCTCATGCGTCTCTAGGATAGTAAATGTTCGAACCCTTGTACGATTCCATGTGGAAAAAATTGCCAGAGTCTGGTATTATTTGGAGTTCAAAAGACAACTCAAAATTTTGCCAAAAATAGTTTCCATATCTTAGGCTAATATAGCCCTAGTGTTCGTAAGTAATACAGTATAATATGGGCAGTAAACTACTGCAAAACAACAGATTCATAGTACAATCTCTCATGTATACCAGTTCTCTCTTCACATCACCAAAAGATACTGCTAAAATATAGCATGTAGATCAATAAAGGAAATTCTTTATTGTTCATAGTTCAAACGAATGACACGGGAAAGGCCTCTCAAAACAAGCTCATTTTCTTGTATTAGAAAAAGAATGGTGTGTAGGAACAAAATATACACATTTTGCTATCTCAATTGAAGGTGAAACAAAACCAATGCGGATGGCATGATCATCGAATAGTTGACAAACTATACTGACTTCTAAATCAAATAAGCTTGCTCGTTCTTCGTCTTGATGGTCCTCCAGGAAAGAGCTTCATGATCCATCCCAGGACTCTCTCAACCACCTAGTAGAAAAGGTATAGATGAAAATAATAAAAATGAAATATGTTCTAAACTCATTTGCTAAAGAATGTGATTACCGAAAATGTTCAGCTTCTTGTTTAGAAGATCACCAAATTAGTGCTTGTTTCCAGTGAAAAGAAATAAAAATGCCAATATCCAATATATTTGCATTCAGGCAGAAGAAAAGTTACACCGTACCTCGTCACCTTCATCAGCATATTGAATGTTATCACGCATATCACGAGGATTGGGCTGTCTTGCAGATATCTTCTCGTTGGCCATACTTCGAGCAGTCAAAAGCTCTAATCTTTGAGTTTGAGCTTCAAGTTTCCGGGATAACTCGTTGTTCAACTCCTTCATTTGTTATACAAACATAAGCAGATAATATTGCAATACGCAATACCCATAATTACAGCTCTGAAGCTAGTATAAGAATAATAAGCCAGATATGTAGATCTTTATATGCCAAACTGGAACTGATACCTATTTCAGAACAAATTTCTACTGAAGGATGATATGTATCAATTCTAGATTAATCCAAGCAAGCTTCTCCTCGTCTCAAGATATGACAAAAGTTGAATACCGGCAACTTAAAAGAAAAATAGTTAATGGCATTCTAATAAAGACAAAGTTCAGAACTGCATACCTTCAACTTAGAACACCGAGATGATTCAGATGCCAAAGTTTGTATCAACTCTTCCTTCTCCAAAGCTAACTGCAAGAAGAAATGTCCAGTAAATTTTTCATTAGGAACACAATTTCCCAAATAGATTCCCTTCAATTAAATAGTATCTGATGTACTAGCTTTACTCAAAAAACTAAAATCTCTGAGCATAAACACGGCATAAACCAAAACCACATAAGAAATTAACCACTTTAAAAATGAAAGGGCAGACGATACCTCTGCGATTAATGCATTAATATTCTGAATCATTCTCATCTGATCAAGAGGTATATTTGAATAGCCATTAACAGGCAACATTGAAGAATCGGAGGTGTCACTTCCAATAAGAGATGTATCTTGCACTTCCTGACTTGGGCTGTCAGTAATGGTATCTTCATTTGCTGCATGAATTCAACTAGTAAAGCTAAAACCCAAAAAAAGTAAAGGGAAAATAATGAAGGAAAAAATGAATAATGCATCCAGCTATCTGCAGCTATTCTTCACGACAAAGAGCTCAGTTACTGTGAGAACCGAGAATTATAGTTTTTTTTTTTTTTCTCCAAACTGAACAACCACTTTGGCTTCCTTCACATGACAACGAACTGCAGTATAGCCTTAACAATCAAGACCAGTTTCTTATTGCAAGGGATGATATAAAATGATCTAAAATGAAAGCAGCAATATCCTCAATAGTTCTCGTCAGAGTAAAAAATATGAAGGTCCCAAGTAAAAGTTAATACCTAAATCTTCCGTAGAAGTAGACACATCTTTCTTATGTGTAATACTTTTTGTAACATCAATGGACTTTCCACTTGTGGAAGCTTTGCGTAACTCAGACTGCAACAACTTCTTCTCTGTACCAAATAACAACAAATGAGGGATAACTATTTCTAACATAAATAATATCAATGTAAATTCACATAATTAAATGCAGCGTCCAATTCCTGAATGTAACTCCATTTTCTTTTTGCTTCATGACAGCTCGTAAAGACCTGAGTTACTGCTTCCTCCTTAATACCATTTGGAATCAGTAAATTTTCCATAATACTCTCAAGTAAAAACTGTCATAATAGTTGCAGCAGTTGCAATAAACTAATTCATTTGGTTGCTTAAGCACCTAAGTTGTACAGATCACCCCCTACTTTTTTCTAATCTCATACATATAATATCAAAGTAACAAAAAACCGTCATCCTGAATCATAATATTATCACACTAACCTTCTTGAAGTGCATCAATAGTGGACTGCAAGTCCAGGCGATCCTTCCCAATGCTAGACAATTTCTTTCTGTAATGTTCCATATTCAACAATTAATACAAGAAAGAATTGTATAAAGAGGAAAAAAGACGATAACAGTTGAACACTTATCCAGCATAAAGATACATGTATCTCTTTTTGCCAAAGGATGGACAAAATGAAAGAGATAAACAAGCCATGTATAAGTTGCAAATCACAAAATCTCATTTACAACTAAAGTATAGCATACTTGTACGACGAGATTTCAGCTTGGGAATTCTCTAATTGCCTCTCAAGCTTTAGCTCACTAGATCTCAGTCTAAGTGCCTATATAAAAAATTGGGAGAACAAAGTCATCATAAAAATAAAATAAAACATAAAGAAAGAAACCAAGAAAACCTTCAGTGCCACAGATATACCGTTAGTAACCACATATATGCACATGTACAGACGTAGGTATAACATGTAATTCAAATATCAAACAGTACCAGTGCCTAAATTAAGCAGAAAGACGCATATCAATATTGTTCCAAGCAACCAGAACACTTTCATCAGGTACAAAAATATCCCTTCACAGCAATACAAACCCAAAGTGATTTCCTTTTAAAAATAAATAGCTGGAAAATTAGAACACCATACCTTCTCCTCTAAACTGATAACTTCTGAAGCCAATAATTTAGCACGTTCATCGGCAGCATTGCATTCTAGCTGTACATTTGTATATGCATTTCTGACAGCCTCAAGTTCCACCTATGATATAAAGGGTTGGCGAGATAGCAATTAAAAAAATTCTAGAGAGAGAGAGAGAACAAGTAAGAGAACTTAAAGCCAAAATAGGTAAAGTGATTGTAAACATACAATGATACGTGTGCTAATGAAAGGGGGTGCTAATGAAAGGGGGTGGGGAAAGCCATGTGGAATAGTTATCTTCACACATATGAAGACATATATCTCAAGAATTATTTTTTTTATTTTATTATTTTTTTTTATTAGATACACCTATTTTGTCACCCCTGGGACTCGAACCCATATATCTCAAGAATTATCAAATAGTACGACAAACTAAAATTTATCTAAGCCACCAAACGTGATCTTCTAACCATCTTATGTGTTCTGCAAAAGTTTGAAGTCAATTCACTCTTTTGTTTAAGTTATTTCTAAGTTATAGCACGAATGATTCCTCTCCTTTTGTGAGTGGGAATATCTTAACACTTTTTAAAATTCCAATATACCATGAGCTATGGAACATAATTTGTTTTTAAGCTTTTAAATTCAAAAAAAAAAAAAAATTCAGGAATACAGCAATACCCATTTGAAACTACATCTTCATTATACCCACTGAAACTAGATTTTCTACATCTGCTTCAAGTTCATAAATCAGTTATTAATTGATCTAGATGATAATAAACGAGAGACATTATTAGAAATAAAGAGTTCAAGGTAACAGGACAACATGTCTTTAACGAGCTAACAATATTCAATTGGCAAAAAACAGAAAATGCATATCATGGGTCAAAAATAACTTCCCCAATTCCTTACAATACTAGAAGAAGGAAACTCCTTAAAATCCTAAATAGATGAATTCCATAGTAACCCGCAACTTTTTAGTCTATCCCATAAAAAAAGAGAATCTCTTCAATTTCCTGAAAAAATTCCCCCCTACCCTCCTAGCCAAACAATAAAAAATAATACCAAGACAGCAAAATTCCATAAAGATTTCAACCTGTTATTGCTATCGGGAATTCCAGATAAAAATGATATGGAAATAACTACAAAGCCTCAGAGGCAGTGAAGAGAGTTAGTACAAACCAATTGGGCCTTGATTTCCTCCTGTAACTGTTCCATGTCAGATTTTAGTTGTTCAACAACACCTCTCTGAAGAAAAGAAAAACATGAAAACATTTAGACAGAATGTGGAACTACATATGAACAGAAGTACTATCATTTATAGTTTGAAAGAGTGCAAAAAGATTGGTCTGTCACAGTAAACTTGTTCTAAAACTGGGTTTACAGAACTTGCCATTGCATAAAACTCAAGATGCAACTTAAACATTAGCCAAATTTACATAATCCAGGACATCAAATATTATAACATTTATAGAATGAAAATACGATAGTTCATTTTGACTTATACAATAATTCATTTTGACTCATACACGACATTAATCACCATGAATTTACCATCATCTTCTTTGAAAAAAACAAAAAATCTGGGACTCATGATATATTGCCCTCATAATGGGACCATTTAAACCTTTGCATATGTAAGCATCAACAATTTTCCTCACAGCACAACCTCAGTCAGTTAGGAAAAGAGAAAGAGAACCTTGGATGATGGGGGTCAAATGTGCAATACAAGATTAAGAAAAACAAACTCTCCGAGTTCACATATCAAGTATCAAGAAGTACACAAAACGCAATTATGATAAATGAATATGCAATTTTCACTTTGCTGTTGTAATTAAAGAGCACTTGACAAATTGAAGAAAATTATCATTTTTAAGTAGGATAATATAAGAAAGAGGAAAATTATACTAATAAGTAACATCATAAAGCAACTGCTTCATTATATATGTCAACCCCGGACAATTTTATGCAACAGCTTTATACAACTGCAATAGCACAGCAACAGAATCATAATTTGCAAGCTGACCTGTTGGTTATAACTGTCTGTAAGAGATGAATTTTCAGCAGCCAATGACTCCGATAAGACACGAGATGCCTCAAGTGCACGTTGCAACGAGAATTTTTCTTGAGTCAAATCCTCAATATGCTGTGTAAACCAAAATAAGATGATTATCAAAAGAGACAACGGCCAGGAAAGAAAAGCTATAAGAAGTTAAATTAATGCTTCTTCGTTGTAATAATTCAACCTAACCTCCACTCTAAGCCAGAGGAAACTAAAGCTCAAAGTTCCAAATTCAATGAACAAATGTTGAAAGAAACCTGTTAATTAAATAGCAAGGACTACCTAAATATATGAGTTTAACCAATTTTGCTGGGCGAGGATTTATTCCTTCACAAAACATGACTGAGTTGACAGGTGCCAAGACCTAGCAGATTTATCACTCCCTACTCATAGGTTCTATATTTTCATAACAACATGCATCTCCACAATATCTAGCCAAGCCACCAAGCATATAATATTTGTTAAGAGAAAAAACATCACCTTTAAGCAGTACTTTCTCCAATACCAGGAATTAAATGGCCTAGAACAGAAAACAACAAACACCTAGCCACTGAGTTCTCCCCGGTGGGGAACCAGCGAAAACTAAAATGGAAAAAAACAAGGGTACCTGTTCCAGAGCTGAAAAGTCTTCATTCTGCTTAGGTAAATAGAACTCATGTTTCCTCTCCATGCCATTTTCATTCACAGACAGTTTTGGCAGGTCACCAACGATGCCACCAGAAACAGAATTCACTAAAGGCTCAAATGCATGAGAATTACTTTGGGAGTCAAGCTTTGAAAAGGGGCCTAAACTTTCACTGTACGTAGATGGCATTTCAAAAGGAGATGATCCTAGGATATCCATGCTCTTCGATTTCAAATTATTCGAATTAAACAAGTCCTTAATAGGTTCATCTTGTTGCAAATGAGTTCCTGAAGATGCTCTAGGAACATTAAGATTATCAAGAAACGATGGACGAGATCTTCTGGAACTAGTTTCATTCGTCACAGAATGTAGTGGTACATGATTGGAAGAACTTCTGAAATCAGATTGAAAACTCACGGGTCCATTGTCCATACTAAACACACCAATTGTAGAGCTACTAATGTTTTCCTTGCCTGATTGGGAAGAAATAGGATCCCTGAAGTTCCCACTACCATGCATGTTCTGTGCAATTTCATGAGCAAACCCAATTTTGTTTGTGGTTGGTCGAATCAGATCTACCATGAAACCAAAAAACTAATGATCAGCATCTTCCTTCAGAATGTAGATATCGGGTAAAAGAGAAATCCTTTAAACTATAGTTGAATAATTGAAAACACTGGAATCAAAATTTCAAAGTACAAAAGTACCTTCATACAGGGAAGATGATTTAGTGCCACTGTCATAACTAGATTCACTTTGCAGTACTGTGCCAATGGAATTCTGAGGTGAGATAGTTGTAACAGAGGCATGAGAAGCACCAGCATCTGATATTGTATAATCCTCTGTCGAAAATCTCTCTCCTTTTAAGTGGGATTCATCTATTCGATTGGAACTAAGTTGACTAATACTGCTTACAAAATCTTGACTGCCTTGTGAGCGTAAAGCAATAGACTGGCCAGAAGTCCCATATGGAAATCTAACTAACCCTCCGGTGTAATTCTCCATATCATTACTTTTCCCATGGATTTGATTAACATCCAGAGGTCCACCAACACCTAAATCACCATAAATCTTAAATTCTTGACCATTTGCATGCTTTAGTGTCTGATCTAAAGAAAATGAACTATAATCATTTGTTAAAAAATGACTACTTCGTGAGTCATTTGAAGAAACTTGCTCACTTTTCAGGATGGAATCAAATGAATTTTCGTTATTGTTTAAAGCTTCGCTAACAGCGTTGCCATGTTCATCAGATGTACCGGCTCCACTTGTATCAGTAACTCGGACATGTTCAGCTTCTAAAGGTTGTTTCTCATTTAAATTGACTTCAGAAGCCTGGTTCTGGCTGGTTGATGAAGCTTTCTTAGCACGCTCAGCTGCTTTTTTCTTACGGAACTCTTCAAGCTACAAGAGAATAAAAAAAGAATAACAATAATGACAATATAAAGAACTGAATATAAGAAAAATTGCTCAAAAATATACATTACATGGACATGAAAATAAATTTTGAATCCATGTGCTGAACAAGCATTAGCACACACGGGGTATCCGAGTTCCAAAGACTAGAAAAAGTTACAGTTCGGACAAAACTTATAGCGTAAAGTGCAATCCTGACAAACTTCGTACATCAAAGGAACTAAATACTTATATTCTTTGACATAAATTTATATCATAACGAAAATATTTAAAGCATTTCTCGCTTCATATGTTAAAAGTTGACAAAATCACCATGAATAACACTAGCCAACTGGAGCAACAACATTAACACCCAACTAAACAAATCAAATCTGCAACTGTTACATGTAGCTCGAAGGAAACATAAGAATGTATGTCCTCCTTTTCCTTAATCACTTGGGGCATCCTAAGCAAATAGATCACTCAACTCAACCCTTTCGATCGAATAACAATAAGGGCACCACATTGTAGAGTATGACAGCATCAAATCATAAATTGTGACCCAAGAGATTTAAGCATAGGAGAGGGGGGGAAAAAAAGGTGGGGGGGAATGAGACAAAAAATTCAAGAAAATTAGCAGCTCAATGAACAAGTTTTTGCGCCAAAATGAATCACCAGCAATTGAGCTTCCGAAATTTCACTAAGTAAATTGCTCAAATCATGAATGCTAACTATGCAAAAAAAAATCCATAACCGCAAAAACCCATTTGACATTTTACACAAAATAACACAAAGAGGCCGTACAGAATCCATACCCGGCGCTTTCCAGCTTCCAAATGCCCTTGCTTCTTGGATGAAGCCACCGAGTTGGGCAACACCTGAGCCGAAGCCATCAAAAACAACACAACACGATCCCAACCCAAAGCTCAAAACAATTCAATCGAATTCACCAAGAAAACACCAAAACTCCAATCAAAATCCTCAACGCCCCAACCCAATGATTATCGCCAAAAACCCTAGCAAACTAGCTCCGAACAATCAAAGAGATTCCGCCAATGGTGACGGGAATTCGATGATCAAACGGTCGGATTATTCGAAACAAATATATATATATATATAGAGTAAAATTGAAGAAAATATATAAAAATAAAAAAAAATAAAAAATAAAAACCCTAAGAATTGAATTGTTACAGACAAAGGGTCCGATCAGATCGGAGAGAAGAAGAGGAGTGGGTTTGTGAAAAAAAATCTTTTCGGTTCTACCAGATCTCCCCCGATTTCCCCTCTCTCTCTTTCTCTTTCTGCTATTTGCGTTTTTATGTTTCAATTTTTTTTTTTCAAATTTTATTTTGTTCTTTCTTTTTTTTTTTTTTTGAAAATTTTTGACGTGGGCTGATAGTATTACCTGGCGGTATTTTTAAGTGACGTATGGGGATTTAAGGAGAAGCGGCCAAAGCCAAAGCCAAGTTCAATACTGATGTTTTGCTTCTTTGGAGAAAATTTGGTGAGATGGTGTTTATTTTATTTTACTTTGTTTATTTATTTATCTTAAAATATTTGACATGGTTTTGTGAGATGGCAAGTACTTGGATTTGGAGGAAAACAATTTTAAACACTTGGTTGGGTTGTCAATTTTGTATCTAACAAGTAATGAGCACTGTTTAGTTTTGTTGTCAAACGACTATAAACAAATTTTAGACACACGTCTTATTTAGCAAATAATCTTTTTCATTTCATTCATGCAAATAGAGGACATCTATTTGCACGAGTTTTATTATGGGATGAATGACGAATTAGTACTTATTTATATTGTGATTAATGATGGTAGATTTTTTTTTTGCCCCTTTTATAAGTAGATTTGGTCATTTGGTTAGTCTTTTAAGGTAAACAATATTTGTCCACGAAAATGTTGACCCTGTTTGTTTCTCCTATTTAAATGTGTGTATTTGAATGGAAATTGTGGAATGGGTTATAATTGGAATGGAAGACATTTGAATGGAAAAAATAGTGGAATGGGTTATAATTAGAATGGGAGTATTGGAATGGACCATTCAAAAACACCTCTTCTCCTCCATTCTCATCCAAGACACAAAAATTCATTCAAATAGTTGATGTGACTGATGAACCATTTGAATGGAAAAACTAAATTGTTGAAACAAACACTCATTCCAAAAGACCATTTGAATGGAAAATTTAGAGTTGTTGAAACAAGCACCCATTCAAATGGATTTTCCATTCCAATGGAATGGAATGAGCGAACCAAATGGCCCCGTTACCTTTCACACTTAGAACCTTATCTTGCATCAAAGATCTCTAATAATGTTTAAGACAAGAATTAAAATTTATTCTGGAAAATTGGAGTGCTAATGGCCCTGTTTGTTTCACCCATTCAATGTCATTCAAATAGAAAACACATTAAAATGAGTGTTTGTTTTAACAATTCTAGTTTTTCCATTCAAATGATCTTTTGGAATGAGTGTTTGTTTCAACAATTCAGTTTTTCTATTCAAATGGTCAATCAGTCACATTAACTATTGGAATGTGTTTTTTGTGTCTTAGAATGAGAATGGAGCTTAGAAGATGTTTTTGAATGGTCTATCCTAATGTCTCTCATTCTAATTACAATGGCCTCGTTTGGTTCGTCTATTTAAATGTGTGTATTTGAATGGAAATTGTGGAATGTGTTATAATTGGAATGAGAGACATTTGAATGAAAAAAATAGTGGAATGGGTTGTAATTAGAATGGGAGCATTGGAATGGACCATTCAAAAACACCTTTCCCCCTCCATTCTCATTCAAGACAAAAAAAAAAACCATTCCAATGATTAATTTTTCTGATGGACCATTTGAATGGAAAAACTGAATTGTTGAAACAAACACACATTCTAAAAGATCATTTGAATGGAAAAACTGGAGTTGTTGAAACAAACACTTATTCAAATGGATTTTTATTCCAATGAAATGGGATGGTTGAAACAAACGGGGCTAATGTATTCTACTTTATTTCACTTCAAATGTCCATTCCAGTTATAATTTATTCCACAATTTCTATTTAAATACACTCATTCAAATAGGTGAACTAAACAGAGCCAAATATTAATTCTTTTTCGAAAAAGTATACTATGTTTGCTGTCAAAGGTAGTTTCTCATAGGAAAATTAGTCATTTTGCCCTCTCATATTTGTCATTGGTATGAATTTGCACCCTCATTTTTGACTTTGTATTCAAGTACCCCTTATAATGGCAAAGTTGTTCTTCTTTTGCCCCCTCACTTTTGACTTAGTATTTAAATATCCCTTAAAATGATAAAGTTGTTATTCTTTTACCCCCTCAAGTCTAACACCGTTAGAAAATTATTAATGGACAATAGCCAAATAATTATTTTACTTTTTAAATAGCTAATAAATATCTTTTACTGTTTTTTTTTTTATATATTAGACATTTCTAAAGAGCTAGTTTTTATGATTAAATATATAAAATAAACGAAAAGAGGTAAAAGAAAAATATTTTTTTAATGGCTATATATGTATATGTAAAATAAAAAATAGACAAAATAGAGCAATTATTGCATTAATTCATTAGTGTCAAAATATTTTTAGAAGTTATGTAAAAAAAAAAATGCATATTTTCATATCCAAAAGACTTTCTAGAAAATGAAATGACTATTTGCCCTCTTATTTTTTATGAAAAATAGTCATTTCATTTCATGAAAAGATGAAAAATAAGAAGGCAAATTCATGAAATAGTTATTTCATTTTCTAGAAAGTCTTTTAGATATGAAAATATGTAGTTTTTTTTTTTTTTTACATCTAAAAATATTTTGACATTAATGAATTAATGCAAAAATTGTTCTATGTTGTCTATTTTTTGTTTTACATATACATATATAACCATTAAAAAAATTATTTTTCTTTTATCTCTTTTCGTTTAATTTATTTATTTAATCAAAAAAATTAACTCTTTGAAAATGTCTAATATATATATAAAAATAGTAAAAGATATTTATTAGTTATTTAAAAAGTAAAATGATTATTTTGCTATTGTCCATTAACAATTTTCTAATGGTGTTAGAGTTGAGGAGGTAAAAGAAAAAAAAATTATTATTTTAGGGGGCATTTGAATACTAAGACAAAAGTGAGGGGGCAAAGGAAGAACAAATTTGTCATCTAGGGAGTATTTGAACACAAAATCAAAAGTGATGGGACAAATTCATACTGATGGCAAATGTGAGAGTACAAAATGACTAATTTTCCTTTCTCATATAAAGAAACTTAACCTAACTTTTAATCACCACACATGTCATATGATAATCTATCGAAAACAAGAGGAATTGGCAGTCGTTATAGTTGTCCAATATAAAAGAGGCATGCAAGTTTAAGGTATACACACAACATAGACGGTAGCACATTCTTCACGCATTACATAGTACACATACTTTTAGCTACTTATATTACTAATTTTATTACAAAACATGGCTAGATGTGGCTGAATCCAACTAGGTTTAGCCATAATCTTGAGTACTTTTGGCTCAATGGATAACTTCACAATCATAATTTATGGCATAAGATTGAATTTGAAGATGAGTCTTATCCCAATTGAACATGTTCAATCATGTCGAATAAAATGGTGACATCTAGTCTAACGTAATGTTGACATTTAGTGTAACATATTAGACTTAGGTCAAAGGCATACATGTGAATTGAGAAAGTCAAAAGTGTTATAATATCCTTAACATGTTGTCCTCACAATTTGGGCGATTTTCTGGAAACAAAGTAAATAAAGCCTTTTTCGGCTTCTCGGCCACTATTAGCTCATTTATTGTAATTTTGGCTAAATTTGACTATATCTAGCCATAATCTCACGCGATTCTCAATTAATAACTTCACGACCATAGTTTATAGCATAACATTGAACACAACTGCTTGATACATTCAAAACTGTTCTAGTAATAACCCTAGCACATGTCACTTGACGATTTTTGCAAAAGAAAATAAATGAAGCATTTTGTCACATTTTGGCTACTATTTATTTATTTTATTTTTTTAGTTTTTTTGCTGAATTTGACTACATCTATTTATAATCTCACGCGCTTTTGGCTCAATGATTACTACCGTTATCATTTATGGTATAAGATTGAAAATACTTGCTTGATACTTTCAAGAAAATTGAAAATGTTTTAGTAGTTAGCCCATCATGTTGCAATATTGGCAATTTTTGGAAATAAGGTAAATGATGTCTTTCACATTTTGCCAATATTTAGCCTGTTTATTATAATTTTGGATGAATTTGATTACATATGACCATAATCTCACACGTTTTTAACTCCATGAATAACGCTAAAAATTACTTTTTGATACATGTAGGTTGAGACAGTCAAAATTAATCTAGCAATTAATAACCTTAACATGTTGACCTAACAATTTGGAAATTTTTTGGAAACAAAATAAATGAAGGTTTTTTCTTTTTCTTTTTGTTTCCACATTTTGGCTGCTATTTAGCTCATTCATTGTAATTTTGGTTTAATTTGACTAAATCTGACTATAATCTCACGTGCATTTAGCTCAATCACGAATAACACAACCATAGTTTATGGTATAAGATTGAAGATAAAGAACTTGATATGAAAAATTGAGAAAATCAAAACTCGAAAGTGTTCTAGTAATTCTCTTCCCAAAAAAAAAAAGAAAAAAAAAAAAGCCTTAGAATGTTGAACTGAAAATTTGGCATTTTCTGGAAAAAAAAATAAACAAATAAATAAACGAAGCTTTCTTTTCCTCACACTTTGGCCCCTATTTAGCTCATTAATTGTAATTTTAGCTAAAGTTGATTACATCTAGTCAGAAACTCGTGCATTTTTGGCTATAAATAACTTCATGACCATAGTTTATGGCATAAGATTGAAGATAAGTGCTTAGATATATGTAAATTGAGAAAGTCAAAATTATTTTATTGGTAACCTAAGCATGTTGATGTTTAACAATTCTGGGGGGTTTTGGAAATAAAACAAACGAAGCTATTCCTTTTTTTTTTTTTTTTTCCCCTCCCCACCCATATTTTGCCACTGGTTAGCTAATTAATTGTAATTTTTTTATATAGATATCATGTCACGCACTTTTGGCTCAATGAATAACTTCACGACCAGAGTTTTTGTCATAAGATTGAATATAACTTTATGATTCCAATTAAACATGTTCAACCAGGTCACAATATATATTTTCAGTCAGTCAACATATTAGACTAATGTCAAACTCATTTATGTAAATTCTCAAGTCAAAAGTATTCTAGTAACATTTGCTGGTTGAATTGACATTTTTTTTTGTGTGCAAATTTTGGAGATTAATTTGGCCGCTATTAGCTCATTTATGGGAATATTCTCTTTTTTAGAATTAATGCATACTTCCTAAATGAATAAAAATATTTAACGATATTTTTGAAGGAAAAACAAAGTTTTGGATCAAAATATTAATAGTTTTAGTCATCCATATATCCCAGGCCAATTTAATATTAATGTAATGCTTAAAACTTTATGATTCTGATTAAGGTGGTAGTAGAAATTAAAAGTTAGATTTTTTTTTTTTCTAAAAAACACTATGAAAATAAATTAGAATGTGCTCATGTATGCTTCCAAAAGTACTTGCTCTTTAGGCAGCAGCTTATAATAATATGAAATATAACTTGTAATAGGTATTACCAACACTAGTTTTAGTTTGAATTATTCATAATTAAAGTAATGAGTTTAAGTTGTTATAATACCAATCCCATAATAGCCCAAAATATACTATTGAACTGCAATTTACACAAGGATTAAAAAATTGTGACATTTGTTGATTTTGTTGTGACATTATATGTTTTTGAGATGTCGACATAGATATTGGATGAAAAGATAATTTTTCATATGCATCCGTAAAATATCGGATAATATCGTAGAAATTTCTATATCAATAAAATATTGACAAAAAATGAGTTAATATCGAGATATTTATAGATATTACAGTGACAATATCAGTGACATTTTAAAATATCGATTTTTTTTCCCAGGGTTTCTTTTCTTTTCTATTTTTTTTTAAATAGTAGTTAAATAAAAAACAAAGTTTCCTCCTCATAATATGAAGGAAAAATTTTAAACTATTAGTATTTGTAATTAAAATTTCTGCAGCACTTGAAGAATGAGATCAGTCAACATATATATGGCATATAAATATAAAGAACTATATTTAGAACTACTTAAGCAGAATAATTTAAGAAATATATTAATTGTTTACACCAAGGTGAGAAATTCTGATGCAGACAAGAAATAGAATATTTTACGAATATTTTTAATATTGTTATTAATTAGGTTTTATTTAATTGTTAGGTTATTTTAATTTTGAGTAACTAGATTTAAGTTTCATGTTTTCATCAGTTTCTATAATTTTTCTACTTTCTTAGTTGTGTCCAATTACCTATCTATAAAATAAGTTTCACTATGCAATTGTTTTTCAGACTATGATAAATTAATAAATGATTATTGAGTTTTTTCTCTCTATAGTTCTTTTCTATCTCTGAGTTCTTAATCTAATTATATTACTTTTCTACCTATTCACATATTTTTGTCCTAATTTTCTTTACTCCTTGTTTTTCTACCAATTCTCTTTCTTTTCTCATTTTATCCTACATCAATTTGGTATTAGAGTCTGGTTCAAATTCCTCTGCGTGCACTCTAATTTTTTTTGTCCAAGCCTTCGTATTTAATTTTCTATGTTAGTCATTTTTCTTTAGATTTTCGTCTTTAAAAAAAAAAAAAAAAGAGTTCTATTCTTTAAAAAAAGTCACATTTTAAATTAAAAGAAAAAAAGCTACAGTACTGAGGGGAAAAAAAAAGGTTTGTTCTTCCTCGATACAACTAGCCACCACCATGTGTTCTTCCGTTACCATCTTATCCCTTTCCGACGACCCCACCTATCACCGACCAACACGACGAAAATTAGGCTCTCTGTCACATGATGCTAACTTTCGAAGAAAAATGACGACTCAATCCGAGTTTTATTAGGCCCCAACAAGTCTTGTTCTCTCCTTAGAGCCGTTCACAATGCCCAGATACTGCTGAAATTGCATACCCAGACCATCTCCATCACTTCTTTACAGGAATTCCAGTCAGCCACACCACTTCATGCTGATACTCCACCAACTCAAATGTCTTCAGCCACTACCTTGAGTTTTAGCCACTAAATCGCGAGTTCTAGACATCTTCCAAGACGTTTGAGCCTATTCTTCATCAAATTTCGGTTCCTCTTGCTATCACCATCTTCGATCTTATCTAAAACTCCGATTTACTCCAACTCAGTGAGTCGACTTACCAACCTAGCAAATTAACTCGGTAGACTCTGCAAGTCAACTCACTCTAATTTGATTTTTGGTAAAGTTTGAAGATCCTTACACCAATGCCTATGAAAAACTTGGGTAATATTTTTTCCGCATTGACACTTGTCTATGGCTTTATTAGTTGGAAAATTGATTAATATATTGTTTTGATCCATGCTAATTTATTAAATATTAATTTTTAAAATTTTAATTATTATTAATAATACTACTAAGACCCTTATGTTGCAATCCAATATACCTATGTGCCTTCTTTTTCATCACCAATACCTTAGGTAACCTAAAAAAATTTCTGAATATGATGGTTACCCACACTTATATATATTTTTTTAGAATGGATGAGTTGTTTGGAAGATTTTTTTTTTTAATGACATAGTTTTGATGATGAAAGATATATTCATTTTGCTACTTGGATATTGGTTGGTTCAACTAAATATTAGTGGTAGAAATTATTACAGGACTTTAACCGCTTAAATCATAAGCTTTTATAGGTTGAGATTAAAGAAAAATTAGAAGAAAAAAATCCTTTCACCCTATTATCAAGGACAAAGGTTCGCTACCGTAGTTAACTCTGTTCCCATAGGGTTAGTCAATTTTATGTTCACTGTGTCATCCAACCTTGTGTTAGCATATTATATATGCTATAATACATTATGGCCAACCTAAGTTTTTTCCAGATTATAAACCCTGTATTAACAAAAATTTAGCCGACATTAGAGCATGATTAGACCGCATATGCCAACATTTCCAAGGTATGAAAACTCATACAATTAATATCCAACCTATTAACCCTGATAAGCCTATTGTAGAATAAAATTCAACTATAGTTGAGCCCATCGTTGTCTCCTAACCAAGTGATTCTATTCCTTTACCTGTTGTTCCTAGTCAACTTACACATTGACCTACACATCAAATTCGAAAACTTGGATCAAATATATGTTTTATTTGATTTTCTTTTTAATATGATTGTTGAACTATTTTTCAATGTGAGAGCATATTTTGAGAAGTAAGATGTTCAGACGCATCCTCTCCTCTAGAGAGAATGGAATAAGTGCGAAGAGTCTATATCTTACATCTTTATCAAACATCAAGACTTCTGCTTGTCGATCTTTCTACGTTTCAGAATACTCATTTATGATGTATTTGAATTTTAACTCGCCGAAGTCGAGTTCTCAGACTCTGGAAGAATGATGCAGACAAAATAGAATATTTTACGAATATTTTTATTACTGTTATTAATTAAGTTTTATTTATTTTTAAGTTATTTTAATTTTGAGTGACTAGTTTTAAGTTTCATATTTTCATCAGTTTCAAAAATTTGTCTACTTTCCTAGTTGTGTCCAATTGTCTATCTATAAATAGGTTTAGCTATATAATTATTTTTTCAGACTATGAAGAATTAATGAATGATTATTGAATTTTCTTTCCTTTATAGTTTTTCTTCTCTCTCTGGGTTCTAATTCTATTATTTTTCTACCTATTTGACTGTTTCCATCCTAATTCTCTTCACCCATTCCTTTTCTATCAATTCTCTTTATTTTCTCATATTATCCTACATCAATTTCTCTTGTGATTTTCAACATCCTAGAAACGTATTTTAGTATTAAATGAATTTGAAATGTTCTACTCTATTATCATTGTAATTTAAAACTAGTTATAATTTGTAAAATATTAATATGAAATGTATTCAATAAAATATTGTGATATGCGTTCTAGTTTAAAAATTATTCAATGAAGTAAAACTCAATTATTTTTCCTACTACGTACATATATATGTCTTACTGCCATATATAAATATAAGATTTTTTTGAATAAAAACTAGTAAAAATTATGCGGTATTAATTATTTTAGCATTTCCTAAAGTTTCACTTGAAGATTTTGTGTTTTAGGACAAATTTCGGTAATTTCTTAAAATATTTTTGACATTGACATTATTATCAATATTATCTATAAAATCAAATATCGACATCCACATTGATATCAGTATTTTCATACTTAGATTTACAAAACCTGCTGTGCTAGAAAAGCAACACATTAATGTCAGAAAAGAGAGAAAAAAAAAAAAAAACCTAAGAGTACGATACATCACTACTAACTAGTGACACTTACCAATGATTTTTTGTTCTTAACTTAAATACAAGGAATTTGATTAGAATGATCTTTTTTCAGGAGTATTTCAAAAAATGATTTTTTTTTTTTGTAGATTCACAGTATTGTATGATGGGAGTTACACTATATTTGACTATGAAATTATGACTTTTTTTTAAGACCAATCAATATTCACAAATTATGTGACACTCGTTACAGAATACTGTGACACTATAAAAAAAGGAAGTCATTTTTCCCTTAAATATATCGTATCAAGATATTTTCTTTCCTTTACTAAAAAAAAAGGACATTTTCTTTCCTTGTTTTTTTTTTTAAATTTTTGCTTGAATTGTTTGAAGACTTTGTTTATTGGCAAACTTTTTTACGATTTGACATCACCAGCAAAGGTTGTATCAGTAAAGGTTTTAATAATAAAAAAAATGAGAAATGATTCATCACGAATAACAATGTATATATGGAAAATTTGGTTTGGAAAATAAATATATGTATATATATGTTTAAATCCTTTACAAAATAAACATTTAATGGTCTAGTAAACATGTCTAATGTGGTTGAGTTATAAAATAGATTTAGTTTCCAAAACACATATCAAAACATTTATTTTGCAAAACGATCCCATAATTTTTAGCGCATGGGATAATATTCTCATTCTCTTCCCATAATTTCATTATTTTCATGTGAGCCTTGTAAAGTTTCTCATTTCCAAAAATTATAGTAAACAACTCAATTAGAATTAGTACCTCATAAATAATTCTTTTGTCCTTTAGTAGATATGGGGACATTTATGTATATAAAATACGCCAATGCAGCAAATAGCAGTGTTGACATAACATAGTAACCCGTTAAAGTTGCCACCAATATATCTATTTATAGCTTTATCATACCAAAATAATGCTATTTAGGTTTAGCACTTATTCTAATTCGAGAAAAAGAGGCAGAACAAAATCCTCTAGACGTAATTTTCTGAGAAAATCTGAGAGAGGAGATTGAGCAATACAACGTACATTATCCAAAGCCAAAAGCTTATAATTAATGTGAACTAAATCATAGTCTATGACTATTTTACTGACCTTGATGATATCAACTTCTCCCTAATAGATTTCATATGGAGCAACAATCTCTCGCGATCAGGAAGGTTCTCCTTGACAACAGGAACTTGCTTGAAATTCTGAGCCCAAGTATGGAGCCGAGGGAAAGTTAAGGGGTCTAGCAGTTTCACTCCCACAAGTTCTTGTATGCATTCAAACCAATGAGACAGCCATCCATGAGTTATGTCTACCATATTTATAGTATCTCCCCCAAAGAACTTGTTATCTCCAAGGCCTTGCTCTTCCAAGACTTTGAGCACTTCTAGTACTTCTTTTGCTGCCTTTTCTCCCTCTTCTCCCTCGGCAATGCTTGTAAAGAATGAACCAAAAGTGGGACCCTGTGATGTAAGTTATATCAAGTGAGAATTTAAAAACTAAAATGAAAAGGAAATCCGCAATGCTCAAAGTTAACATTTTTTATTTTTTATTTTTCACAAATTCCCTTATTGATTGTTTTAATAGACTTATATAGCCAACAACGTAAGATTTGAGAATACCTATTAGGTTGGGGCGAGGATTTTTAAATGGGACGAATGATGAGGATTAGTGATGGACACAAGATCGAAAAATTAAGGCCACAAGTCTCTATCTCACTCCATTTACATCCCTATTTTTGAAGTATTTTTATCCTTATTATCTATGAACCTTTCTTATTAGTTGCAAATACCTTCTCAACATATAAGCACCCTAACAGCAAGATAAACCCTCATCAACCACAATGACGACAAAATGAGACTCAAGCCTATATTTGTCTAAAAATGACTTAATATAGACATATTCTATAAATTACTTTTAGTTAATTGACATTTAGATGATTGACCGCAAAATTCCAACCCCTTTTATTTTTGGGGGTTGCTGAGTGATGGACTCTTGGAGATAAACAGAAGTGCATAGACACTAAATTATAGTTAAAATTGTCCCGCCTTTTTTTTCCTTAACATTATACATAAAATTTCTTACTCATATATGTTTATAAACTTGAAAAAATAAAAGGATTTGAAATATGAAATACTACCTTTTCTTCTCCAAACTGCATCCAAAACCGAGCCAAAGCTCTTTCATAAGGATCTTTTGGCAAAAGAGGCTTCTCTGGCCATGTTTCTTCGATGTACTCTAGGATAACAAGGGACTCAGGAATGGGTTTGCCGCCATGAACAAGCAGAGGGATCTTCTTGTGAATTGGGTTGTACTGAAGAAGCATTTGACTCTTGTTTGAAACATCTTCTTCTATATAATCATAATCAACTCCCTTCAGTTTTAGAGCCCATATCACTCTGTGACCATATGGGCTTGGCCAAAATCCGAGCAGATTTACTTCTTCCATTCCTAGGAGATCTGAATCACAAAACTTGCTATTACATATTAAATATCAATTAATGGTTGGTTAGTTTCTTGTTTTCAAAGAAAGAAGATAACATTGACTTTTCTTTTAATTACTTTTTATTTTTGTCTTGTTTTTGTTTTGTTTTTTTGTTTCTTTTTGTTTTTTTGTTTTTTTTGGGCCAATAGCTTTTAGTCTATAGTTGGTCATTTACTGCCTAGCTAGTGCCAACGTAGTCCAAAATACGTGACAAAACAAGAAATCATTTTGTTTTTTTCTGTTTTTTTTTTCGTTTGTTTTTTTCTTTTTTTTTTTTTGGTTGAAAAAATTACATTGACATTTTATTTCTTATGTCAAAAATACCGAAACATTAGTAACAAGTCATGGGTCTAAAAAAATAAAAAAATTAATGAAATTTTAACCACTTAAATATATTTTAATTTAAACAATTAAGAAAAAAAACTAAATTCAAATTTAATATTCAAAACTAAAATATTAGTGAAATTTAACTAAAGGAGTACTGTTTATTTATTTTTTGGTTGAATAGATATATATCCCTTTTTAGAAACAAATGTTCCCAACTCAATATTTATAGCTGAATAACTCATTTAGATAACTAGTGAAATTAAATACCAAAATTGCCCTCATCAAAACTTTTTTTAAATAAGTCATTAACGGGAAAATTAATGTTAAATAAGTTTATTTTTACTCTTGGTACAATAGTTGGTATTAAAATTTTGATACAATAATTGGGACTCTTTGTATTATCTCTATAAAAAAAAGACCGAAATATATAAGTTTTGTAAGAAATATATTAGTATCAAAATTCATATTATATCATATAAAATTGATATACTAATATACAAAAATTGATATACAAACATAGAATTAATATATTATACATAAAATCGATATACTAAAAAACACACTTAGTAAAGAAAAATGGGAAAAAAGAAGAAGGTCATTTATTAAATGGGTTAATGGCACATATGGTCCCTGAACTATCCAACTTATGGTAATTTAGTTCTTAAAATTCTAACTGTAGCAATTAAGTCTCTAAACCATTCTATTTGAAGTAATTTGATCCCTAGACTGTCTAAATTGCAATTTACTATTAAATTTCTGATAAAAAATATACATGAGGAGTATGTGGTTGCATTTTAAAGTGTATTTAAAAGGTAAATTGAGAATTTTAAGTATAAAAAATGAACAATCACATAACAATTTTCTCCAAATTAAATGCAACTCCAAAAACCCTAAAAAATACAAATTATACATCTTCTCCTCTCTCTAAATTCTTCCTTTAAATACATTGTTAGCTACAATATACTCCTCACATGTGATTTTAGTCAAAAAGTTATAATTTCGATAGTTCAGGAACCAAATTACTTCAAATCAGAAAGTTTAGGGGCTTAATTGTCAGAGTTAGAACTTTGAGATTTATTGATTTCTAATATAAATGTCAAACAATGAAAAACAACCAGATTTTAAAAAGGTTTCTAAAATACATAGGAAAATGGTTAAATAATACTAAACTAATTTGTCCTCCTCACCCTCTCATCCCTACTGTCCTTAGACACTCTTCTAGAGGCGTTGTAGGCTCGTTAAATCTCAAGAGCAATGTCAGTGGAGGAAGGATGTTGGTGAGGAAAAGCACTATAATAACAAGATCTCAAAGTACTTTCCAGTGTTGAAATCAAAATTTTCCTGCACCAAAATAAGGAGTTAAAGTATTTTCATAAAATTAAGAATTTTATATTCAGCATTTGAATTTTTTAACCTGATGAAATTTGTTTACACGTGTGCTCTAGCTGAAAATAGCAGATCCTTCCACTTTGTATATCTCGAAACACCATGGCCCATGCATCTCAAATTGAATTAATCTTATTAATAAACTGAGAACCAGTTCATTCCAATTTTTAACCAAGTTGTACTATCGAATCTTATCTGACTGCAGTAAAGAAAGGTATCAAGGGCATGCACAACTTGAAATAATGGATGGTACCTCACACTTAAACTTCAACACATATCTCTAGTTTACATAAATAATCTCATTTGCTTCAAATTGAATGGTATCCTCAATCAAACATTAAGATAATAGTCAGCATTGAAGGCCATAAATGTATAACAAAAAAAAAAATTTATTAACTTGTAGGCAATATGTTATCATGTATATTTGTCGGACCCATAAAAGAAGAAATCTTGTACTCTTTCATACATATGCTACATCCCGATCTCCCTCTATGGTAGGATTTTCTAGTTTTTTATTTCCTAATTTTGTATTTGATAATCCTTATATTGGTGTAAAAATCTTTGTCCTCATAGGTTTATTGTCATAGGGGCCGATATAGTCTGTCAAGTTTTCGATCTATGTAGGTTTTATTTTATTAAAAACTATTTTTCTATAGTTTTATTGCAGATCTAAATCTTCAACTGATTCAAATCTAGAAGATTTTCATGCTGCAATATTCACAAAAATGAACTTTATTGGGATTGTACTTCTATACGATAAAGGACGGATCCTTATTGCTCTGCTCCATAAAGATCTAAATCTTGTGATATCTTCGAAGTTCAGTGACACTTTGGTAGAAATTGATTGTATATTCGTTGTGGATGTGTGAACTCACATTTGTATAATAATGGAGTTAATATTGCTCTACTCTGTAAAGATCTGAATCTTGTGATATCTTCAAGGTTCAGTGACCCTTTGGTAGAAATTGATTGTATATTCGTTGTGGGTATGTGAACTCACATTTGTCTAATAATGGAGTTAATACTAGTGATGTGAACTCTCAGTTGAGAGATGATGGTAGTCGTTTTTTACTCATTTCAGGGATAAAACGGCTCATACACGTGTTATGTATATATAATTTATTGTGTATTGTTTTCTTTAGAAAATTTCCTAATAATATTGCTTCTCTTCTATTATGTACCAAACAATTTATCATAATAAAGAATTTCATTTCTTTCCCCAAAAAAAAAAAAATACTTACACCTGATTTATTCCAGTTACAGTGAACACTAATTAAATCAAATAAAACTCAACAATTACTAATGAATCAATTGGTTTACCGCCATTATCATTTTCTCGAGGGTTTTTTTTAAAAAAAATTTTTTACGAAGACGGTGGCTAAAATTTTCGATTAGGAATTAGAATTGTCCTTCGTTGTTGGGATTTGGGAGCAAANGTAAATAGGAAAAATAATCACGTAGAGAAAAGAGAATCATGAGTACAAGATTATTCAATATTTTTTACAGCAAATTTAAAAATCAATATTTTGTAATTTATTCAGTCTGAAATTACCCGTTTACAAATCAGCAAGTAAAGATCCCAATTTAACTAGGAAACTGACTTTAATAATTCAAATCCTAACCCTTTTTTTCAAAATTTATTTTTATACTCCTATAAAATCCAATATAATCCTAAGTACGTGTATCTAGAAATCAAATGTCAGTTAATAATAAGTTCTTTTTGGTCCTATATACGACTAAATCCGATGCCATATGCGAAAATACTAGCAATTGAAATAATATATGTTCAAACAAGAAAAAAGGGCAAAAAAAAAAAAAAGCTGAAAGTGATCACAATATAAAAACTATATATATATATTCTGTTCAAATTAGCTGCAGCATCGGCCTTTCTGAGAAGCAATTCCATAACCAACGGTGATGCCAGATGACTCGCAATTAGATACATCAAACACGCCATCCTTAATATTCTTAAAGATGTTTGAAGCAGTCTTAATAAAGGCATCGTCAACATTATGAGCAGTTCTTGCAGATGTCTCCAAGAACAGAAGCCCGTTTTCCTTTGCGAACCGCTCACCTTCCTCCTCGCTCACAACCCTCCGACGTGGAGAGTGGTCACACTTGTTGCCTATCAGCATCATCGTCGACGTGTTGCGATCATTATTCGCATGTTGCCGGGCATCCTCAAGCCAGCTTGCCAAGTGATCGAAAGTCTCTCTCCTCGTGATGTCATACACAAGGAGTACCCCAGCTGCTCCCCTGTAGTAAGACCTAGTGATGGACCGGAACCTTTCTTGCCCCGCGGTGTCCCAAACCCGGATCTTGATGGGGCGGCCTTCGACGGTGACTGTCCGAGTACCAAACTCGGCTCCGACTGTGACATCATGCACCGGTTGGAACCTCTTGTCGGTGAATTGTAGGAGCAGACAAGACTTCCCTACGCACGTGTCGCCGATGATGATGTACTTGAATATGTAATCGAAAGACGGGATGTTGACTGATGGAACGAGGTGCATGATTGTCGTGATCTTGACACTCCTGATGAAGAAGATTGTTCTCCTGATCTCTTAACGAAGCAGAATTGTTTATATGATTCTAAACCAATAGCGCGATACAAACCGTATTTATAGAATTTCAAAAGTAGACGATTCCTGCTAGGACTAGAAATACTAATTAACCGTATATACTGATTAATTAATTATGTACGTTTACAAACTAGGTTAAAATGGCTAATATTACGTAGCTATCCTTATTCTACACGAAGTCTGTCATAATCCAAACCATTCAACTCTAGTTTGAACTATAAAATCGCATAACCAACTATAGTTAATTTGCAAAAAATTTAAAATTTTAAAATTAACTAGCATTTGGTTGAGGAGATAAGGCGTGATCTCTTATAATTCATGTGTATTATTGAAAAATCTCCCATCTTAAGATCCGAATGTACATCTTCTAGACTTTTCTTACTCCTCTAGAGAATACTCCCTTTCTAAACTCTATCTCTTTCGCTCTCTTCTGCTCTCTCTTTCTCCCATCTTTGAAGAAGATAAAACTCAAAGAAGATAAAACTTTTCAAAGAAAGAAAAACTAGGGTTTTCTCATTTTTAATGATACAACTTACAATTATTTTTACCGGACGGAAATAGTAGATATATATATATATTATAGACTTTATAGAAAAACTGACAGCATAACGATCCTATTTTGATATACCCAAAATAACTTGCGCATAGAAAATTTCTAGAGCAGTACAGTATATATCATACAACAAGATTCTATCACATATATAATTCAAATAATTAAAAACATACTTATTCTCATATGTTGTAGAAAATAAGTTTTAACTCAAAAACTGTATAAAACGAAGGTAACTGAACCCCTACCTTACCAGAATAGCGATACCATGCTATTGAGTCCTCAGGTGTCGTTGACAATCACCTAGAGGGTCGGGAACCAATTCCGAGCCCTCGATCGTCCTCTTGCGAAAAGTCAACTTCTCACCGAAAATTATCTGCAGTAGATGATGAGAGATCCTCCACAAAAGGGAAGACCAAAATTAAACCCTCGACATAGGAGAGAGGCTTAGTGTGGTTATTAATAAAAGAAAGTCTACGTCCAACCACTTCTAAATAAGACAACATACAATTTTCCATAATATGAGGAAACTTTATTAAGAAAAGATACTGAGGAGAAAACTTTATTAATGAAAACAAATTAACAACGTCCAAAATAGAGAGGACGAGAGGAATAGATTGAAAGAATAATGGACTGTTTGTTGACGAAGTGGGTTGGCTCAAGTGATAATAGCACTCACTACTTAGGATTTCGGTCTTGGGTTCGAGTCACACCGGGATAGGCATAAAAGCCTATTATCCCTAATAAGGTGAGGTGAGCATTGGGTAGTAGTAAGTATTAAAAAAAAAATAGAGAGGACGGGAGATCCTCATTAGAACAAGACTAAAACCATAACTTCAATCTACTAAAGAGGTTGATCATGTAGTAACCGAACTGAGTCAAGTCTGCAACGAGAAGTAGAATCTCAGGTTTCATGACTATTTATTTTTTGTCCGATAAGAGATTGACATCTCCCTCTTGGATTCTAAGAAGGCCATTAATTTTATTCGATCCGGAAGGTTTTCTTTGATGACAGGAACTTGCTTGAAATTCTCAATCCAAGCGCATAACCGTGGAAAAGTCATGGGATTCAATAATTTCACTCCCACAACTTCTTCTATGCATTCAAACCAATGAGCCAGCCATCCATAAGCTATGTCCACCATGTTCATAGTTTCTCCTCCAAAGAAATTATTGTTATGTCCAAGGCCTTCCTCTTCCACGATTTTAAGCACTTCTGATACTTCTTTTGCTGCCTTTTCTAGCTCTCTTTCACTACTACTCTTCAGCAATGAGTTAAAAGTGCGGTCCTGTAACAGATACTTCTGAATAAATCAAATATAACTAGAAATAAAAATGGTTTTTTTTTTTGGATAAAGAATGATAATAGAAAAAGCATGTTTGACACATACACGATTTTTTTTAATGTTTCTTTTTCTCTACATTGATGTTGTCACTACAATAATAATACAAATAAGTGACATTTTATTTATTGACATTTACTTAAAAATGCCACAATAATAATATTTAGTGGTATTTGTTGAAAAATGTCATTAATTCATAAAGATATTATTGATCTATTAAATACATATTTTAAAATTTAGATTTAGTAGCATTTTTAAAATACCACTAAAATTTATCTTTAGTAATATTTTTCAAATGTCATTACCATTTTGATTTAATAGCATTTGAAATACAACTAAATTTTAAACAGTAAAAATGTTACTTATTCATATTCAACTTATTAACTTATTAATAATTATAAGAAATAAAACAAAATGAAAAGAACAAATTTAAACTTAGCTTAAAAGATAATAACGAAAAAGTGGATATCATACTCCTTGCATTTCCTTCTTTTAATTATTTTTTACTTGCTTAGTTTTTGTTAGATTAGTTAAATACAAGTTGTTATACCAATCAAGTATTCAATTTTGATAAAAAGAAATAAGTTATTTCTAAAGATATTAAGCATCAAAAGAATTAATATTAAAATTAATAATTTTTTATTTCACAAAATAACATTTTTTTTTTTTTTGAAAAGTTTCACAAAATAGCATTAGCAGAAGTTCTAAACTAGTTTTATATGTGGAAGTAAACTTCTATTTAATAACTATCTAAGGAATAAACTACTACTAAAAAAAGAAGATAAAAGATAACCTAAGAACTAATTTACACGAAATGTGAAATTGTTTGTACATCAGATTTTTTTTTTTTTTTTTTTGTGTAAAGTTATATACAAGATTTTCGACTTAAGTAATTAAAATAATAAAATGTCTATAAATTGATAATTAATAAATTAAATTTAAGATAGCCAAAAGAAAAGAATTTAAAATTCAATTTTTTTTCTAGATTCCCAAAAATTTCAGGTAAATTTCAGGTAAATTTTAATTTAAATTTTTTTAAAATTCTTAAAATTATCTACCACTAAATTGAAATAAATTTAAAATGAAAACTATCTTATCTACTACTAACTCTTATCCTTTTTCATCTATCCATCAATATGTTTTCACCCCTTTATGAACTAATAATCACATTTGGATCAAATGTGTGGCTCTCATAATTTTCTTCTTCTTTTCTTTTCAAGCTTTCATCTTCTTTCTTTTCTAATGCTACTGTAATCTTGTGTTCATCTTTAGATTTATATTTTATATTTCTTTTTGCAGTGACTTATTTTGATTTTATCAATTTTGTTAATGTTTTCTTTGAATTTTTTATTAGGTTCACTAATTTAGTCAAAAACTTTATCTGGTACAATTCTTTTTTAGAGATAAAGGAATCGATGGGAGCATAAAATTAAAATAATGAGGAAAAGAAAAATACAAACATATAAGATTCGATCTATAAATTAATATCTCCTCCTTCTTCTTTCTTGTTTCTATAGGAAACTTCTATATTATTTTTTAATAACAATATTTTACTTATTTTTCTCCCATTTATTTATTTTCAGGAACCTGATGAGATATGCAGATCAAATAAGTGCATTGAACTTTCAAAGCAAAGTAAAGAACTCAATTCACAACTTTTATAGATGATCTTTTCTTTTCTTTTCTTTTCTTTTTTTCAGTCTTAATTTCTATACAATTTTTGTAATTTGGAATTCATGTAAATTAAATTATTTTGGTAATAAGTATTTTTTATTATTTTATCTTTTTTTTTATTTTATGGTCAATATTACATTTAAAAATGAAAATAAAAATTTTAAACCTACGAAAATCAATTCAATATAGCATATACTTGTGCTTACTAGGTAGATGTTGAACTTTAGTAATATATATTTTAACTGAAGAGTAAAGAAATAAGAATAAAGTCTTTTTATATATTATTTTGATACTAAAAAAAATAGCTGGTAACTAATAATGAATATTCACGTAGTGACTAGAATATTAGTGTCATTTTTCTAAATGTCGTTGATATGTTTAGTAATATTTTAAAAATGCCACTAAAAATTTTCTTTTATGTTTTTAAAATATTATCATTTATTATTTAAAATAATTCAGTGACATTTGAAAGTGTCACTTATACAATTTAATAGCATTTTATAAATGCCACAAACAAGTATTATTTAGTGACATTTCAAATATCACAAAGGTTTTAGTCGCACGGGTATCTTTTACATTTGTTACAAATGCCACTAATTTCATAAATATCACTAAAAATATGTAAGAGTAACATTTCCAAATGCCACATATCAAGATTTTTATTATAGTGTGTGTTAGAGATCAAATTAAAGCTTCCTTTTAAAATTTGATCAAGACTTATCTAGCTAATAAATTTGAAGTCAAATTGGCAAAGCTAATGCTAAATAAATTTTTTTTTTTTCTTTAGTAGGGGGAATCAAACTTTGATCCTTGGATTTCTAACACTTTTACTTATAAAAACCAAAAAGAATTACAAAAATACGGAAGTAAATTTATTTTTTTTATTTCTTGTAAGGTTTTTATTAGAAAAATATCATTTGTAAAAAGTTTTTTAAAAAATACCATTTTAAAAATAATTATTAGTTACCATTTTTGAAAACTGATTATAGTTACTAGGTACAAATACTTTTGATTACTAATTACTAGTATTCGAAAATGGATTACCAGTTACTAGACAATATTTTAAAAATACTATTTTTCTAAATATTTTTAAAAAAGACATTTTTTTAATTTTTTTTTTCTAAAAATAGCATTTTTCTAATAAAAACCGTACCAATCCAACAAAAAAACTGCGCTATCTTTCTAAATTATTTTCCTAAAATTACCCTACAATTTTCACTAGAACCTTCACGTTGGGAGCCGTGGGACTAACAGCTGGCTATACTGATGACCACAAATATTGTTTTCCTTTTTGTTGGTTTACAAATATGTGTTGGTCCTATTATGTTGTACACAGTCAAAGATGTATAAATCGAGATCAATATGCTAAAGGAATGTTGACTCAGTTGATTAATTGCATGAGTGTACACTTAATTATAAATTATAATTTTTTAGTGGACTGAAATTTTTTTTTTTTTGAAATATATAAATCTGAAAGCTTGCTGATCAACGTAGTTAATGAAATATTATATAGTCATCTATCCACAAGCTAGCTAGTGTCATATATGTAGTACTTATTAAGAAAACAAATGTAACATATGGCCATTGACACCAGCTAGTGCACATAAATATGTATATGTATTTCAAATTTCATCTAGCTTAACTACCTTCTCAGCTGCAAATCTAAGCCAAAACCGAGCCAAAGCTCTCTGATTAGCATCTTTTGGCAGCAGAGGACTAATCTCTGACCACGTTTCTTCGATGTACTCGAGGATGATGAGGGACTCAGCAATAGCTTTGCCGCCATGGACGAGCACAGGGACCTTCTGATAAATGGGGTTGTGCTGAAGAAGCCATCGACTCTTCTTGAGAACCAGATCTTCTTCTATATAATCATAGTCCACACCCTTCATTTTCAGTGCCCATATTACTCTATAACTGTACGGACTGGGCCAAAAACCCAGCAGCTTCACATCTTTCTCCATTGCCAATCTGAAGTTGAAGGAGTGATGATTATATATTGGGTTAGGCTTAAACTCATTCATGATTGCACTGCAAATTTATTTATTTATTTTATTATTATTATTATTATTATTATTATTATTATTATTATTATTATCTTTTTTCTTTTTTTTTTTTAAAGAAAAGAGTCTCTTCAGATTAAAGTTTAGTCACACCACTAATCTCATGAACAAAGAATATTTGCATTTAAAAAAATCTCGATTAGTTTAATTGGCATCCAATTAATTGCATGGCTACTTAATCATACACATGTATCATCCAAACAAAACAAAATCCATTTAAATATATCATCCAAACTAGACAAATATTATTAAATACATATAGAGAGATGTGCCATAAGTAAAAGTATAATACTATGGGGCACCAGTGGTACCCAGCACCACAATGATGTGTCAGTCTGTCACTGGCTAATCATAATTATAATTCAGGTGAAGCCCATGTGGGTTCCAGTTCATTAATTAAATCATCCAGTGATAGACATACATGTATTGTGATGCTGGGTACCACTGATGCTTTATAACATTGCTCATAAAATATATAGTCGCTTAGAATAATTGCGAAGTGGACGGATTCTAGGACTAACTAATTTTAGTGTCCCAAAGTTATGTCAAACATCGATGTCATTTAAAATGTGAAGGCTGAAGTTATTACTAAATCAATTTATTAACTTTCATTCATTGGATATGATTGAGACACACAAATTAGGACCAACAGTGAAGGAGCTGAAGACCTTTTTGCGTAACTGTAAAGAAGGACTCTGGCTTCAAATAGAAGTATGGTTCACACCGACTCTGAATAATGAAATAATTAAGAAACGGACATTACAACTACAACGAAAAGAACGTGACATTATTTGCATCTACTGTATTTCTTTTGCTTATTTTGAACTTAGGCATGATTTTCTGATCTGCTCGACATTTTCAGCTTTCACTAGGATGCTTTTCTTTTTATTAGCTTTATTTCTCTATTTTTCCTTTGTTTAATTTGCTTTTTCCTTAGTGATTTGTATGATGATTATGTTTTATCTTTTTTGCCTTTTCTTTTAATTATCTTAGTGTTTGTTACTTTGTTTTTCGTCCATTTGATTTTTTTTTCTTTTGTTATTCTTTAGTGATTTGGACGGCTACGTCTATAATGATTTGAAATCTGGATGCTTTTCTTTTTATTAACTTTGTTTCTTTACTTTTGAGTTCTTTCTCATGTACTTTTTGGCATGTGCTTATTGGATCTTTTACCCTTATCCTAGACTATTTCTGCAAGAATCTATAGAAATTTATTCTATTTCTTTTGTTTATCTCATTTAAGTTTGTCTATTATTTCTATAGAATTCTTTGAAAGTAAGTGTTGGTGAGTCATGAATGTAGACTCTTCATGTTGTAGCTGCTAATTGTGTAATACATTAGATCCTAATTAATTAATTTTGATTCTAAGGGTTGTATCTTGAATGCAATATTTCAAGTCTTTTGTTAGTTTTATCCATTTTTCTTTTAGGGTAATCAGTCAACTAGCAACAATTTCCAATAAACCCGTCTTGTTTTGCAGTACCAGCTTATTACTCATGAAGCAAAATATAAAGAGTATAGTAAACTATGATTTTGTACTAGTTTTCCAATTTTAAGTATTAGCTTGATTGACAATTAGAATAAACTGATGATAAATTAAAAATAATTCGGAGTTAAATATTGTTTTCTCTTGGCAAACTTGCTAAGTTTCACTTGTGCTCATAAAAGGGACCATGTTTGAATAACACCTGAAAGTCACGTCTTCAGTCCTTTATCAGAGTGGTATACTCAATCCTACAAATGAAGAATTGTTAGATAGATTTTTATTTTCTCAATTGGTGATGTGATTAGATTTGGACTCCCTGCTTATTATGTTTAAACTTTTAGAGGTGTGATATTTTTCTCTTTTCGTCATTGTTCTATATGTTTCTATATCATAATATAAATCCTGTTTTATGGAGAATTTACAAGGATTTATAACCTTTGTTTCGATTTCCTGGTTTACATGTATACATCCCTTTTAGGTTCGTATTTATGGTACAGGATTCTGTGACACTGAGTAATATCGTTGGCTTCAGCCACGATTTAGCTCATTTCATATTTAAATTATCTCTACGGTAGATTACTTTTGTATATCACTTGTCATTTTATTTATTAAAATTTTATCTAGATATTGTCTTTTGCAATTGTAAGTTCAAAGTTAGAAACTTATATTTTGGCATTTTAGATTCATTACTATAGTTGTCCCTATTTTTGCCTTTTTTTCTTTGCATGCTAAATTTTGTTTAGAGTCATCACTTTAAAATTCTTATTTGTTTGGATCTATCTTATGTTGGGGAATTGATCATCTTGAATCTACATCATGGTCTTAGTTATGATGTGTATTGTGGTCAGTAATTTTCAATAAGTTTGAACAATCTTCAAGTTCGAATAATCACGAGTATCTGAAACATCTAGAGTATGCACATCAAGCACTGAATTACTTTATAGTTACAATTGTTCTACAAAACAGTCAACATTTAAGTTTACATATTTGTTCAGTGTAAATCTATTTTGAGCTTAATTAATAAGTTTCTGGTAGTAAAATTATCGAAGAATATGTTTAAATTTTTTTGTTATAAATATTATGTACAAAACTTGCGATACAGTAGTTTAACCGATGTGTAATATCACTAACTATAGAGTATTTAATACATATTTAGAGTTATTTTATTTCTTTCCCAAAACTGAAGACTATATAATACTAATTTTATTTTTCAGATAATTACATATATAATTAGTGAAAAATATAACGTGCGTAGCACGTAACTCCTCTTACTAGTAATATTAAACATGCACACTTCCATTTGAAAAAAAAAATAGAGTTTTCTTCGTAATTTTTTCTTTTTTTGTTAATAAGTTTTCTTCGTAATTGCATAAAAATTTAAATATTCAACCAATGCAAAAATCTAATATCTTCCTTTCTCAAAACTAAGCTACTGTATTTTCAGTCAAGAAAAAAAAAACCGTAGGACCCATGTAGGATCCACTTTATTAAATATTATAATCACCTAGAAGTGGTAAAACGGGCTGGGCCAAATAGGCCAACCCGCAGTCCGGCCCTAGGGGTAAGGCCGGGCCGGGCCGGGCCTAGACACCAATCTAGCTCACACGGGCTGGCCTAGTGCGCCAAAATAATTTTTTTTTTTTTTTTTAAGTTTTTATCTAAGTTTAAAAATAAAACTTTTTCCAATACTTATAAATATACATTCCCTCACTTTTATTTTCATACTTTCAAATTTTAATCTAATTCTAAATAATTTTCTTAAGATTTATGTTCTAAACTTTTTTTTATCAACTATTCAACTTATATATTTTTAACTTATTTAATTATTTATAAATTTTTATCAATAGGAAAAAAAAATATAACATATTATTTATTTATTTTTAAAAATTTTATTTTTAAATTTCTAATATTTTTAACTAATTATATAAATAATAATCTTATTTTAAATTTTCTTTAATTTGGGCCAAGAACGGGCCGGCCCATTTTGGCCCGTTTTGGGCCGGCCCGCCCAGGAGCCCGAGTGGGCCTACGGGCCGAGCCGGACTCAATTTTTGAAATTCCAGGTCGGGCCGGCCCGGCCCGCCCATTTTGCCACCTCTATAATCACCCAGTAACATAATTACACTTTATGTTGTGTTGGGCACCATAGCATATATTGCTCTTCCATAAGAATAATGCTAAGATGCATTATATGGTGCTTAACACCACATGTTGCATCAGTCTATTAGATGATAATAATAATTACACTTTAGGTGGAATTGATCATATTGGACTTACTTTATTCATTATAATCACTTAATAACATAATTACACTTTATGTAGTGTTGAATACCAGTGGTGCCCCATAGCATTGCTCTATTTCATAAGGTTTATCAAGAAACAATAGATACACTTGCGTGGCCACATGTCGTTGAGGTGTTGGATGATGATCATGGACTCATAAATTGGTTTGCCAAGGACCTTTCTGCAAGTTGGGTTATACTTAAAAAGTAACTCGCTCTTGGTATAACGTATTCTTCTACGTATTATTATGGTATGCTCTTAAGCTTCAGAGCCCATATCACTCTGGTGGTAAACGGATTACCCTATGCTTTGGTGGTGACAAATTATTTTTGTCAGTTTCCTGCGAGGTTACTATTTATATGAATAATGAAATGTTATCGTCGGTACTGGTTTGTTGACAACGGTATTCTAATACACGATGGTTCGTAGGAATAATCAGAAATAATCTAGATGAAGCTAGATTCGAGTGGGAGCAGTAGCCGTAGATGAAAGGTAGAAAAGCTTTAATGGGCAGAGATTCTAAGAAATCTAATATGTGCAATGAAGACTGGAAAGATCTAGATGCGAGAAGTGCTATAAGTGACCGTCTGAATATCTTGAATAATATCATTTCTGAATTGGAGAAGAATGTAATCTGTTAGAGGTGTGGACAATCTTGACACTTGACAAAGATTATCAGAAAAAAGTGGAGCAAGTTCGGTTAAAAGCTCTAAAACTGATGATACTACTAATTAATCCTTATGGTATGTCACTAAAGTTGCCATAGAAGAGAAATATGATAGTAGCAGATTCAGGGTTCTCAAGTTTGTATATAGGCATTAGTTTGGCATTGATGCAAGGTATGTAGTGAATAATGTTGATAGCTGATGGACTTCTGGAGAAGCCAAACGTGGGAGTCAGCACCATAATTATCAGCAAGTTTTTTTGGCATGAGCTGAGGTGAAATTATTAGAATTCATGGATTCTAAATGGTGTACTCATATGGTGGAGTATAATTATCGGTAAAGATAATGATAGCAACATAAGCTATAAGATGAGATCGTGTGTGAAGACGTGATTGAAATCAAGTCTTCAAGTGGGAGATTATTATGCGAATATATATGTGTGAATACATGTGAATATATACATTTGAACACATAGAGATGGTATGCAGATCGCGTACAAACCGCGTATAATCTGTGTGAGGAGATGGAGGATATCTTCATATTTATGTCAAAAAGGCATATAATATATAGCTAGTACAAAATATGTATTTACCACATATAAGTAGTCTATTATATATGGTAATAATGTGAAGATTTAATGGAGAGGTTGGTGAGCCTAAGCTTATAAGTAGAAGCTTAATCCTCTTCATTTATTCATTCGAGAATATGTAGCATGTCAAGTATTTTCCTCTTCTGGAAAAATTCCTTTTTCTGTTCTCTTTTTGTGTTTTTTCTTTCAAGGATTAGAGATGTCATGAGAGTTCTCTTATTTTATTGTGTAAGAGGGAAGATTGTTCAAAGAGGGGAGAAATGTATATATAAGTGAGAGAATATTTATGAGAAAGTGCTTGGATATATTTGGGATCAGATTATAAGTGAGTGTTTGTAAACATTTGTAAGAAATTTTCTCCATATAATAAAAAATCTGCAGTAGTCTTGTGAACGTAATCTAAATTAGGTGAACCATGTAAATTTTGCGTCTTATTGTTCGCTTTATTCCTACGTTTATTTTCAAGATTATTATTCACGTGTATAATAATATTCATGTTTACTTATACAGTAAATCAGTAGGAAGATAATTTTCTCTAACAATTATTACGAATGAGACACTAAGTCAGTAGGAAGATAATTTTCTCTAGTGAGACAAACGATCTTATTCCCCTACATAAGACGTGGTATTTTATGCTAAAACGACAAAGTACTGCGTGGCATGCTGATTTTGTGGCTAATACGGTGAAATCACGACAAGATTTAGATAAATCGACATGTGGCAATCACAATTCGAAGCATTAACTATGCCGTTGAGAGATAATTTTAAGTAATTATCCGTATCAGTGATTTTGAACGCAAATAAAACAGCCCCTTCGTTTTGAGGTGGGAATATCAGTCATGAACTTCGTGAAATTCTTTCTTAGAAAATTGTTTATTATATTCGTATGTGCTTGACCATCCAAAACATGGTTGACTATGACTTAATGTTACTTGATTAGGTAGATCAACTTTTTAATTAGTGGTATGCTTCCTGGACAGTGTGATTGGCGTCATGCATGATGCTTATTACTTTTAATCGATTAAATAAATTCAAAGGCAAAATTAGTTATCTTCCCTAAAGATTTTCAGGTCAAATTTTTGAGTATCTCTGACTAGAAAGGGATATAGTAGTATTATACTTTGGAGGAAATGCCAAGAATTGAAATGCTTTTTATCATACTGGTACTCATAATAGGATCCAACATATATGATATAGCTTCAGAATTACACAAATACATCTGTTCTTAACATTTTCCTTATACTATGTGTACGAATCTCAGTACTGTCAATTGTTACGTTAGTGTGATCGTTAATTAACTATTTTTGACAAAAGACAAATTAAACATAATTAACTTACACAGCTATATATACTCGAGCAAGATTAAATAAAAAATAAAAATATAATAAATATAAATAAGCACCTTTTTATTTCTGCTGCTTATTCTCAACCACATATAGATGAGTTCTGTAGATAATTAAACAAGATATATAGTACTGTCCAACACATAGTATACCTTTCTAAGCTTATTCGTACTCTTTATATCTTTCTTATTAGCGTGACATAGATTTTCAATTAAGGAGATGCCAATAATTTTTCCCTTGCACTCTTAAAAAATGCCAACAATTCATCACGATCAGGAAGGTTTTCTTTGATCACAGGCACCTGTTTGAAGTTGTTAATCCATTTCATGCAAACCGGGGAATTCTCGAGCCTCAAACAGCTTCACTCCTACTATCTCTTCAATGATATCATACCAGTGAACAATCATCCCTCCAAAGGCTATATCGAATATCCCAATCTCGTCTCCTCCAAAGAACTTTTTGTCTACATTAATTCTGCAGTAGACTTCAATTGTTCTCAGCATTTCTAGGCTCGCCTTCTTCGATTTTTCTTGTTCTTCACCAGTGGTTCGAAAGACCTTCCAAATTGATGGACCCTAAACCAAAAACACCACACATGTAACAATATATCGGTAATATAACACGACAAATTATAAAACCACATAAGTTCCACGTAGTCATGTAAGTGAGATGTCATATTTATAAATTAGGGAGACCATAAAACAGAATTTTTAACACAATGTCTTCTCAGGCGTACCTTACTGCGCGCAAATAATCAATATCCATTAAACTTTGAACCTCATATGCAGTGACGGAGCCTAAAAATTTTTTCAATGAGGGGCAAAATCTAATACTAAATTTAGTGTTTTTTTTCCTCCTTTATTCTCTTTGTATTTTGTTTCTTCAATTCCTTCAAATAGATTTGTAAATGAGAAATATAATTTAGAAAAATTCTAGAAATGATAATTCTTAAATACACGTAGTCAATATTAACCAAAATATGATTAAATTTTTTTTTTTTAAAGTGAAGTCCAAATAAAAATTATTCATAAATGTATGAAAAAAATTAAGTAGTTAAGAATAATATAAATAAAGTTAAAAAATTATAAAATTCAATGGGGTAAATGAGAAATATTATTGAATTTTTTATGAAATATATAAGTGAAATTTTAAATTATCAAAATTTAGAGAAACAAATGAGGGATAAAATTGAATAATTTATCAACAAAAGGGTAAAAGTTGAAATTTTGAAAAGCTAAGGGGGGGCATATGCCCCCGGGCCTAAGCTGGCTCCGTCTTGCTCATATAGTATGTCAAAATCAAACAGATAAAAGAAGGGAAAAAAAATGAGGAATCATCTGGCATTATAAGAAATTAAATATTACGGTGTAGGGATAAAAAAATCTAGCGGGATAAGATACTTTGTCCAAGCTACTAATAAATAATATACCTTATCTTCAGCAAATTTTACCCAAAAGCGAGCCAAGGCTCTATCATAAGGATCTTTAGGAAGCAAGGGCTTGTGGGGCCATTTCTCGTCAATATACTCGATGATGATCATCGACTCACAAATGGGTTTTCCACCATGAACAAGCACTGGAATCTTCTTGTGAACTGGGTTGTATTGTAAAAGCAACTCGCTCTTGTTTCGAAGGTCTTCTTCTATGTAATCATAGGGTATGCCCTTTAGACTGAGCGCCCATAATACCCTACAACTGAAGGGACTAGCCCAATGGCCATGTAACTTCACCTTCATGTGATCTTGATCAGCCATATCTGAGAATCTTAACTGAAAATATGGTCTCATTAATGATCTACAATAACTTAGACTAATAATTATATATCTCTTTCCCTTTGGTTAGTAAATTTCTAGCAGCTTCAATTTTCTATTAAATAAACTGAAGTTTCAATTCAACCCCCAAAAATATATAATATAGTAAATTGGAGTTTGAATTCAAAGATTTCGCTTTATTAATTTAGTGCCTTTTCTATTTTCCTTATTTCATTCTTTCTATAATGTACGTTTCTATAGACGCTCAAGAAAAGATGCATAGTAAGTCAAGGGAGCATTAACCCATACGCACATGATCAGAGGACAATATGAGTGCAAATCAAGCTTCAAGATTTTCTGCAAAAAAAAAAAAAAGAAAAGAAAGAAAGAACTTCTTTTACGCTCAATTACTGAGTATATTATTAGTAGGGACGCCACCAATTTAATCTGCACTGATGTTGTAACACAACTTTGCTAACTACACAAAATAAATATTACTTTAAGTATTTGAGATAACGTGTGATTTAAATCATGTCATATCAATTGGTTAAAAATTTAATACAAAATTTAGTGTCTATGATCACGTATTATTTTTTATGTACTTGGTTATTAAAGTGATTACTTTAAATGAATTAATAGATAAATAAGTTATGAAAGTTCTTTGTGGCATTTAATGAGAGGACTAAAAACTTACACAGGTCTTCTCCCTAAAATATATAGACAAGGTCCCAACTCATATTCTCATCTCATAAAAATTAAATCTTGTACGTACCACATACTATGTTGATTATAGTGAGAATAATGAGTTGTAAACTCTGGATGGTACAAAATATTTGTAGCCGCCGTGATTTATGGCAAAATTGTTTAGGCACTTCTTCAGTGCCTCACTTCATTTTGAGGCACTAAGTGCCTCATTGGCTTTATAATCTTTGAATCGTCCATAAAATTAATCTAACAGATATTGCTTAGGAGTTGTTAGTAAGGGGCATTTAGATAGCAAATTGAGGGAAATATTGTAACCGATTTCGTTACCTGGACTTATTTCTGAATATTTTAATAAAAATTTGTTTTTTTCTTTTGTCTTTATTGTACTTGCTTTTGAATATTTTAATAAAAATTTGCTTTTTTCCTTTTGACTTTTCTGCACTTGCTTTTTAATATTTTAATAAAAGTTTGCTTTTTCTTTTTGCCTCTTTTGGAATTATCGTTTTTCTTTTGTACTTGCCACCTCCAAATTGGCCCTGACCCAAATTAAAAATATTCATGAACTCACACCTAATGTGAATCCTATGATTACAGAAATTTAAAAAAAACATTCATAAACTCATACCTAATTTGAATCCTATGATTACAGAAATTTAAAAAAAAAAAAAAGTTAAACATATATGTATATTTTTCACATTAGATGCGAATTAGAAAATGAGAAAAACACTAATTTTAAAAATCAAAACAACCTAAAATTGAAAGCAAAGATAGGAGACATACCTTCAGAAATACCATCAATCATGTCAATGAATTAGTTGAATAATGAAATAAAACTAGAAGAATAAAACTATGAAGAAACTCAAATTCGGTAACGTTGACGACGAACCTTAAAACTTGCAAAGTTTTTATTCTTGTTAAACCTGACGAAACAGTGGAGTACTACAAGATCCCATTCTTCAGAATAACAAAGACAATATATATTTGGGATATTCAACTCAATTTTGATTTTTTATGCTTTAGAAAGTTTTCTTCTAAAATTTGTGTGACTATTCATAATCTTTGATTCTTGAAGCATAAAAGAAGTAGTGATATGAGGGTTAAAATGTGTTTGTAGCACAGAAGGGAAAAAAAAAAAGTGTGTGAGAGCGAATGTTTAAATTTTTTTAATGGGTGTGGATGGAATTGAAATTCATTTTGCGCCCATGCCAAATTTTCTAATTTGTTTTCTTTTTTTTTCCGAGTTTTAGTTCGTAAATAAGTTGAACAAATTTAATTAATAATTATTGAAGTAATTAAAAACAAAAATGAACGTCTAAATCATTTGTTAAAAAATTTGTTTAGTGATATTATTATGAATTTTACTTAATTTTGCAAATTCATCTGGTTTTAATATAATTGAAGTATGAGACGAAATATAGTAGTATTATACTAAGAGTATAATAACTACTTTTTGACAAAATACATAATGCTGGCTAAAGTAGTGTGATTATTCACTAAACAATGCAAATTTGTTCAATTTAACCTAATTTGAGTTTGTAACATTATGTCATGGTATTAATATAACTAATATAATAAGCTACAACATGACATTATGATTAGTGATAAATAAGTTAATGTTAATTTGAAATTAAATTTTTGCAAATTCATCAAAACTAAATATAGTTGGAACCATGGGACATAATGTAATAATATTATACTAAATATTATAATCACCTACTTTATAACACCGTGCTTAGTTATACTAGTTTAATGTGAATATTTGCTTAATTTTACAAATTAATCCATGATTTTATCTAATTTAAGCACGAGACAAAATCTACTTTTTTTTTCTGACTACTATTATCACAAACTTTCTGACCTTATACTTAGTAATAGCTTAAATAATGTGAATTATCATTAATTAGTGCAAAATTATCTAATTTTAATCTAATATGATTATTGAGCAATATGTAGTAGTGTAATGATAAGTACTTAGCATTATACATATAATAATGTTATACTATTGCATATAGATATTTATTTAGTCACAATATACTCAAAGATAATAAATCTATGAAATATATAGCTAACTAGTGCATAATCAATAATTTTATATCTAATTTGATTGTATGGCAATTTGTATTAGTATTATTATAAGCACTGATACTCATATACTTTGTCATGTTATAATCAATGATTAGTGATATTAGATCAATTTGAATTTTCACATAATTTTAAAAACTTCCTCTATTTTTTCAAATAATTTTAGAGTGGGATAAGATGCAATAGTGTTGTATTACGCGCTATGGTGACTTACTTTATCACATTATACTCAATGATATTAAATTAATAAAATTTCTCACTATTTAGTGTAAAGTCATTCATTTCGTATCAAAGTTGATCATGGGTCACTATGTAATTGTGTTATAATATATAATCATCTACTTAGTGAGATTATGCTGATAATAATTGATTATTGTAAATTTCTACTTAATTTAGTAAAATTCATCCACTATTTATTAATTTAAGCATGAGATAGCTGATAATAGTGTAATACTTAGTACTTTACTCAGTTACTTTGGCACATTATTATATAAGATATTAAATTACTTGAAATTCTAACTAATTAATGCAATATATATAATTAGTATTACACAAAGTATTATAATTAATTATGGCTTATAATTTGACCATGAAACAATATATAATTAGTATTGTGCAAAGTACTATAATTAATTACTTTGTCACACGATATTCAGAGAGACTAAATTAATTATATTTATCACTAATTAGTTAGACGACATTAAATCTAAATCCAATTTGATTACGAGACAATATGTAATATTGCTATAATTTAAAAAAAAAATTAATAGTGCTAAAGTACGTATTATAATCACATACATTGTGATATTATTATTATTAATCTATCACATTATACTGAAAATATAGATAAATCAAATTTGTCACTAATAAACGTAAATTTTCATTCAATTTAAACTTAATTTATCCATGGGGTAATATGCAAATAGTGACATACAAAGTACAATAGTCATTTAACTTGTCACATTATACTCAAATTTACTAAACTAATTACATTTCTCACTAATTAGTCTAAATGATTCAATTTAAATTTAATTTCACCATGACACAACACGTAATAGTATTACATTAGGTATTATAACCACCTACCATGTGATATAATTATTATTCATACAAGATTAAATTGAAATTTCACTGTAATTTTGCTAAATTCTTAGATACAAATTAGAAATAGGGGAGGCCCATTCGTCTTTCTAAATAGGGCTATTCAGATTAGAGGTAATTATTAGTCCATCTCATCATTTTACATTATACTCATCTACTTAATGAGGTTAAGATTAATGACAATATATTAATGTGATTTTTCTTACTTTTACAAAATTCATCCAATTTTTTCCTACTTTTAACATGTCACGGTATTTAATATTTAAACTAATTAATTACCCATTCAATTTCGTATTATACATGATGATATTAAATTAAATCAATGTCTCACTAATTCCAGTAATTTTTGACATATTATACAATTTTCTCTCACTAATTATTTATATTGGATTAACATATATACACTGCTTTATTCAGGACTAGACTTATTGCTAATGAGAATAAGCTTAATTAATTAACTATTCCAATGCAAAGATATAAATAATAGGGTAAATTAGCATGAAACGATATTAATTTCTCAAAACGACATTAAAAAATCTCGTTACAACTCAAATATTTGTTCTTTGAATCAAAATACTTGCTCTCTAATGCATAATACTTGACATTCAATCCAAAATACTTGTCATTTAATTGTTTTATCGAGTCCAAAATGGTCAAATCGCATAAAGTGAACAGTATTTTTGTTGTAATTTTACAATTTAGCTCTTAATTTTTTCAATTTAATATTTTTTTATGTTACTAATTTTACACCATTGCCTCTCAAAAGTATCTTTCACTTTTTTCCGTAATTTTTGGTGGCCAATTATGGGTACTTTTTCTTGCTATGACTTGCTACTCTAAGTAACCATACACTTAATATTTTTGTCTTTTAGTGAGGCATCAAGTATTAAAAAGATAGTGCGGCACCTGAGAATTTGCCAAATTATTTATGGATTAAATGCGAGTTTTATAACCCCCACTTGAAGTCTATCAAAGGAGGCACATCTCCTGTCATTATCCGCCCCATCAAAAATTATTCCCCCCTTTCTCTCAAGTTTTCCTCTAGTATTCTAGCTCTATTATTCTTCCCAAAAGAATCATGTGTAGCCCCAACTAGAAGAAAGTAGTAGTAAAACCGTTGCCACGTGGAAAACGATGCGAAACGTGTAAGCCTCCCGTTCGTTATTTTCCTAAACACAACCTTCTGTTGCCACGTGGAAGAATAAGGAACACACGTACACTTTCTGTTTGTTATTTGAGAAAATAAACCAGAGCCGAAAATGCCACGTGCCTACCGACAGAATCACGTGGCAACCGAAAAGTTTCGTGTCCCCTCCACTCGCGCACACTGTGGCTCTTTCTCTCTCTAACTAAGCTCGCTCACCCTCACTCCCTCACTCAGTCTCTCTCTCTCTCTCTCTGTGTCTCTGTCCTCGAAAGCTCGCGCGTCAGAGTTTCCATGGCGCGACCCAAAGGGCAAGAATCGCCAGGGAAGAAGAGGAAGCGAAAGAAATATGATGAGAAAATGGAAGAAGAAGAAGAAGAGGAAGAGGAAGAGGAAGAGGTGGTTGTTGTTGTTCGAGACCCTTTGCAGGTTTTCGGTTCGGACATACTGTCGATGGTACTGCGCTTTCTCGACACACACAGCTTGGCACTCTCTCTCCTCGTCTCTCGTGGATGGAACGGCGTCGCTTCTACCGACCGCCTCTGGGCCTCCAAGGTTAATTCCTCTCTCTCTCTCTCTCTCTCTCCCCCCCAACTCTTTTATTTTTTAATTTCATTTTATTTATATATATATGTGTGTGTGTATGATCCTTGTTGAACTAGTATTGATTTTGAACTTGGTTATATGATACGAAACAAGAAATTGAGATAGAGACTATGTAACAACTATAAGATTAGAAGCGAAAAATTTGATACCCTTTTAATCATTTGGTTTGGAAATTTAATTTTTTAATCCGAAGGACTCGAGTTCGCGAAGCGAGTTTGATTTTCGGGGAAGACTCAAATATTGATTTTTGTAAAATTATTTCGGATAGGTTGGTAATCTGCATTTTATGTGCGTTATGTACAAAACGCAGGAAATGATGATAAATAAAATAAAATAAAAAAAATTTGGGGGAGGGGGTTTGGGAAGGGGTTAACAACCTATTAAATAATGACCATTAGATCAAAATCAAACGGTGGAAGAAATTATATTTTCAGATGAGTTAAAAATTAGAAATAACCGTAGGATTGATCCCCTGGGCTTTTTATATTTGAGGTATGTGATAAATTTTTAGCTCAATCCATTGCTCACTGCATATCTCTTTGTGATTAAAGGAATCCCATTTACAGTGTTTGGAGTAGAATAAGTTTCAAGTATTGGCTTTTGATAACCCACTAATTCATGTCAATTTCTTTTTCTCTTAAGATTTTCAGGTTACTTACCTTAATTATATTTTCTCTGCATGATTGAAGAATGCTAATCATCACTGTCCTTGCAGATCAAAATGCTGTGAATCGGACTAACTTAAGAACTGATTTTCTTCTTTTAGTGCGAGGAATTATGGCGCCACAAAGCGCACATACCTCGCTCGTCTCAAATCCTGGGATTGACGAAGTTGGCTGCTTATTCCTTATCGGTCATGGATGGCAAGCGAGTAACTCTCTCTCTCCCTCCCTCTCCTTTAGACACAAGCATTCTAGTAGCTGCACAGTGCACACATACACTTATGAAGCATGAGAAACTCTGTTAGTCCTTATAAGAATTCAGAAGAAAATTCTGACTCAAAATATGCAAGTTAGCAACGTTGATAACATTAAAAAATTCAATGTCGTAGATGCTTGAATGGATTTTGGATTTTTTTAGTGTTAACAACTTTGTTGACTATGAAACTTTTCAGTCATGAATTTCCTTCAGTTGGGATGTGATCACAGCAGTTTATCGAGTATACATACACCCAAACCATCTATTCTACTCGAGGAGAATTTGACTGTGGGATTCACTTTTATTTGTCAGACACGTGTTACAAAGTATGATCTTTGCGACCATGTTTGGTGGTTTCACTTTAACAAGGTACGCAAACTTTTTACAAGTAAATGAATTACTATTGAGGAACTTATCTTTGACATTAGTTTAGGTCATCTCCTATACTGGCCAACTCGAGGGTTTTCTTCTAGTGGGTTTTTTTACTGGAAAAATCAGTTCTTTCATCATGCTTACTGGTCAATATGAAACCAGACATCTTGTTTTCCCCTCAGGAAGCTCCAGAATATTGGCGTAACCTTGATCCCTTCTGGAAGGGCAGTGGGCCTCTCCTGAGCCGGTACTTCCATCCTGACGGGAGCCTAACTGCGGGTTCAGGTGATAAAACCTGGGGCGGCCATGAAAGCTGCTATTGCGTTGTTACTAGTTACGTTGGTGAAGAAAAAATCAGGGAACACTATGTAAGGATAAACAGATGGCCAAGCATGTCTGTATACAGAATGCAGGACTGGAGCTGGAAGATGTCCAACCACCTCTATTGCTACTCAAGCATTCCTGACGCTGATAAGCACGGTGGAACAGGGCCGCCCTTTCCAGTTGTGTAAATTTACATATATAGTCTCTGGTTTCCTCTTATGCAGTTTCTTTCAAGGATGTTTAAGCATGTGCCAGCACTATTAGAGTTTGTAGTTTCTACTTGTATGGGTTATAAGGATGTGATGATAAATGTTTTAAGTGATGGTACGTGATTGTGCTCATATTTTGTACAGGATGGGTACTCTCTCCTTGAGGCATGTGCCATCACTGTTAAGAGTTTGTTGTTTCTGCGTGTATCGGTTTTTCTAGGATATAATTGATAAATGTAGCTGATAGGGCATGATTGTGCTCAAGTTTTGGTGTACAGGAATAGTACTCTCCCTAGTAACTTGCTTCTTTTGTTGTTTTTGCTCGAGATCCAAAGGGCCGTTCACTTTGATGTTGGTTTTCCTCTTTCATGATTGTGGTTTTTGTTTTTAACTTACTATTTACCACAGTATCAAATTATCAATATTTATATTATACAGTAACTATTAATAGAAATACGTATTATTATTTGTTATAGTTTCACATTTCCAAATTGGAAGCGACATAATCCTTTAAGTTTATTCAAGTAAGAACGACATGTCTTCTTTCATAGGAGAACACGTACTAAGCAAAAAGTTAATATACAAGTTGCAACTTCCGATATAAAGACATGTCCTTTACAACTCTTGGAGAAACATCATAAAATCGAAGTGTCGCACTATTGTCCAGGCAAGGGGGTAAATCCTATGTTTTAGTTATCGCTAAACTATGGATTTGTCTTGGTTTTTCAAATGTCAGATTTTTTACCATGAATATATGTATCTTTTCCCACAGTTTGTACCCATTAGCCCCAATTTGATCCCTTCTATGATAAACTACAGACTATCATGAAAGCTTATAGAATAGACAAACAAAAACACAATTCAAAAAGAGATTCTGGGACATTTCAAAGTAACGAACTAAAATGGTCACGAATAGGATTCATCTTAGCAAATCCACGGATGATGATCTTCGGTTATTACCTTTGGTGATGTAGTACTAGGAGGAAAGAAAGAAAAGAAAGGAAGTGGGCAAATTCTCTTTACGATCTCCATCATTTAGTCTAATGAATTCCTCAAAGTCAGAGACTTTCAACGATGATGGTAAAAAGGTAACCACATAGTGTGATAATGTGACAAATTCTAACAAGCTTTTCGGTGTTTAAAAATAAAATAAAAATAAATAAATAAATAAATAAATGTTACAAGTAATAAAATTTTCATATGAGCTCCTGAATTTCTCATCTACCCGGAGACTACTGTATGAGCTCCTGAGTTTCTGATCCTACCTGGAGGCAACTGTTGAAATAAAGCACGGTAATACAACTTATTCAAGTCTTTTCCTTTTTTCATTTTAAATTCAGGGTTGTTTACAAACGCAACAAGAGATGCGATCTAGCGTTCATCACTTTTTTCACACACCTGCTTTTCTTCCATTAAGCATGAGAGCTTTTGGCTGATTGGTAATAAACCATCAGTGACAAAACAAGAAATACTCGATATCAAGGACTTGAAATAAGACAAGCTCTGTTTTATATTATAAAACATATAAATGGGTATTCCTGCACTTTTATTTCTAAAGACCAGGGCCACGAACATGGAAACATTGAAACATGCTTGAAGGGAAACAGAAACTCCATTATAAAACATCAAACAACAAAAGTTACAGCAGTGAACAAGTGTCACCAGACGTCAGGACGGAGCTCGCCGGTTGCCGGGGGCATCCATCTCCCAGAGTGATAAACGCTCTCACCAACTTTCCAACCAGGCACATCCTTCATCACCTCAGCTTCATACTCAAGATACTTCTTCCACTCTTGGACAAATCTAAAGACGGGGAGGAAAGGTTATCAGTGCTTATAGTCAAAGAGCAAACGTTAAATGCATGGAAAGGGGAGGATTGGAGGAAAAGAAAAATGATAAGCCATCAAGTCATTCACCTTTCATCTTCTTCAGCTTGCAGCACTGGCAGTATTGCTGAGCGTGCAGCATACTTTTCTTCCTTAAGTGCCCTACACAACATCATAAAACATCACTTTTGAACCATTTCTAGAAATACATCTGGTCTATGATAAATGAGATGTTGTTTCCTCAAAATCTCATGTTCAAAACAAGAATCGTATCTCTTTGTTTGATGTCAAATGTTATACCAAGAATCATATTTGTGAGTACCATGCTCCAAAATTGTTCTATTAAGGTTTCACGGCACCACCGTAGTTTGCCAACAATTTGCGATCATAGATTTAATGGAAATGGTCAGATACTATCTAGTCTCGTTGTTACCAACAGTAGAACCCACTGCATTTGAGCCATGAAAGAAGAATAACATCACATACTTTTAGGACTGGAGCCTAAAGCTTCCTCGATTTTCTTTGACAAGATTTTGCTTGCATATCTTTACTACGAGAGTCAAGATGAAACTTTGACTTCACAGAAAGCTTTCAATAACTAAATGCACTTAAACAGAGTGCCAGTAACGTCTAGCCATGATCAGAAACAAATTAGAGGGAAAGACAATAAACATCTACAAAAATAATGCCTTATGGAAACTCAAAACACGAAGCACGAGATAATAACATCCGCCTCGTAGCTTACCACACACAATCAAACATAGCTAGTTAGCGGTCGCTACCGTTTCCTCATTCAACAAAACCCTTCATCTTGATATATATATACACACACACACACATATACCTAACATGTTTAAACGATGAACTCCCATCTTAAAACAGAAAATAAGGCGACAACTAGACTACTGAACTGGCTTATTTCCACATTACGATTCTTCTTCAAGATCTTCGCCGATACAGGTACTCTGCACGAAATTCATTTGACAAGATCTTATCCTTTCAGCTACACGCATAGAGGTCTCCCCGTCTTTGATTTTGAGTACCCAAACCTTTTCCCCATAGCGTTGTATCATCAATATAACTCAAATTTTCGAAAACTATTCCTCTCAAAACCCCGAATTCTTTCTTAGACCCACTGTTCACAGTCCTCTATTCATTCTTAGCTTACAATTCCAACTACTCTTATGACCATCCTATACCCACTTAAATTTTTTTTTTCATAGCAAGAAAACTGCCGACAAATTATATATCATTCGAAAGCAAACGATAATTTGTTTTTTTCATCAATGCAAAGTAGCAATTTCCTATTTTCCGGAAAAAAATTCAAAAATTCTAAACCCAAATCCAATTGGAACAATAATTTCTGAATAGACAACAATGGCAAAGATCAAACAATTCAAGGGTTTCAATTCGAATCAAAATTCAACAAACCCATCAAAAACACCAACATAATAATCAGTAAAAATCAACGTAACCCTAAGGGGGAACAAATCAAACACAACAAACACAAGCCCCTCTAATCCACAAACGACACAAAACCCATATAAACGACAAGAACAAAGAACCGTAAAAAGAGAATTTTAAAAGGAAAAAAAAAATTGAGAATAAGAGATTGACCTTCGGATCTTGTTGCCCTGTCCGACCTGGTACATGCCCCAGGAGAAAGCCCCAAAGGCGGTGAGGAAAATGGCCATGGCGCTGGGACCCTTGGTGGGGATCCGGCGAGCGTATCGGACCGGGGCAAACCCACCCGGAGGAGGCCCGTCTTGGAGGACCGGCATGTCCTTGACGCTGGCCATGCCGGGCTTCTTCCTAATCATTGCCTCAGTCATCTTTGAACCCTTTTCTTTCCTTCGAATCAGAAGCTCAGATTGTTGTTAATGGCGCTCAATGAAGCTTTGAGGAACAAGGTGAAGGAGCCGAATGACTCTGGACAATAAAGAGGGTATAAAGTAGTAGCCGTGGTGATGGTTGTACTGGAATGTACTGAGAGTTTTCTGCGCAGTCAGGCTCTGACACGTGGCTCATTAGATGGTTCCTATTAGACCATCTCCAATGCAGTCCAGATGTGCTATAGGGTTGGCTCAGCGGTGAATCACTTGGACTTGGTGCTCATGAAGCATTAGATCTAAGGTTCGATTGCCACTAAGTGCTATCAATTCAATTTAACGCCCGCAGGTTTTTCTGGTCCATGTGGAGGGGGCGCTTTACATGATTCCCGTGGATTAGTTGGGGCATAAGTCTCGGACATCACGGTTATAAAAAAAGAAAAATTTAGCATAATTTTTTTAGATTTTACTCTAATATATACATGCTAAAAACAATGCTACTTTATATTAAATATTTTTTTTCATTTAAAAAATATATGTTTTCTTCTATGAAATCTTCTTTTTTTTTTTTTTTTTACTATTGAATGGGAGTTATAATTTATAGAGATTTAGTAAAGATAAAATTGTAAATAAAATTTAGATAAAAAAATAAAATACAAAAAAATTTAAACGTATAAACTTTGACCACATTGTGAAATATGTACATATTTTAGATTTCAAAATAATAGTAATATTGTACAATTTTAATTATACTATAATACAAATATCATAAATTCAAATATATGATAGAGGAAAGATAGAAAATTTAAACACTTTCTACAATAGCACTATTATAAATTTACACACATGCTAAAATTTTGTATATGTTATTCTTGGTGTAAAATTTAACACAGCTTTCAATACATGCTAAAAATTTTGTCAAATATGACATACCATTGAAGATGCATTTTTTGGACAATACTAAAAAGTATGCTAAATATAACATTAGCATGAGTTATAGTACTCTCATTGGAGATGAGGGGTTATTCCAATCTGAGTAGCAAAAGCATTGCCTTTTTAATTTTCTTTTTTTGTTTTCGCTAAATTCCCTTCTTAAGGCTTGGAAAAAAATATACATTGCAATTTCAACCAAATTACTAATGGTTGTCAAATTATAGATGCAAAAAAGCTAACTATCACGAACGAAATAATTTTACGAGCTGATATGACTCTTTTTTAAGAGTGTGCCATAGACAAGGTCATTAATCACCTAACAAAAAGCTTCTGTGGCACCTATCAGAAAAGGCCATATACCCCGTGTTGGAAATCCGTTCGGGTTAAATAGCACTGCTTATAATAAATAGGAAATCATTCAATGATGGGTCTGATCGCCATCTTCCTAATTTAGAGGGAAAATATGGTATTTTAAGTTACCTAGACAGATGGATTTATTTTTTTAAAAAAAATCTAAACCAAAATAATTATCGTAGGGTTAAAAAAAAAATTCAAGAAAATAAAAGAATCCTAAAACTATTCAAACCATGTTCCTTTACATCAACTCTAATTCCTTAGTTAGTAATAATTTCTCAAGACATAACTATTCGATTGGGTCACTTCCTTTTCTTCCCGATGGTGAGCCACTTTCCAGAGTCACCTCCATTCAGTTGAGCTCCCAAAGACAATGTGGGGTTCAAACGCTAGAGCCCTAAGTGAAAGAAAACCTTAAGGAAGAACACATTATCACTTCGACCACCCTCTTGAAAGTAATAACTACATCCAACTCAAAAAATAGAGACTTCTCACACAGCCACATGCTCTAAGCTAAACAACAAATGCTTCTCATTAACCCACAAATTCCAAATCAAGAGACATGACAATGGCAAACAAAGCATGAGTATAAACTATTGAAGCGGCGATAGAAAATGATGAGTTGGAATGATGAAAGGGACAACGACTTATGAGAGAGAACTATGGAGAAAAAGATCCGATGAGAGAAAAAAAGCACCATTGAAGCCTTCCGTGGTTGCTTGCATCATGTATGGGCAAAGGAAAATGGTCCGTAGATCTGAATCATGTTGCAACTTTGATTTCTTTTTTGTTTTTATTTTATTTTATTTTATTGGTTAGTTTTGTTCAGAAGATGTTTTGGGATCAAAGATTTAATGGGTTGGTTTTTGAGTTTTAGATCATTTTGGATTTGTATTTTTTCTTTTTAAATAAAATGGAGATTTTAAGTTTCCAAATTTTTTTAGGTGACCTAAAATACCATTTTTGCCCTCCAAAAATGAGGCACATGACCATCGCATGATGCTTTACACCTTTAATTGAGAGCATTAGCTATTTGGATCTAATTGCAACACTGTTTTTAAATTAAAGTACATGATTCCCAAAATTTTTCTTTTAAGGAAACATACTAAAAACCTAAATAAAAATGTAGGGCAAAATACAAGGATGAATAACATTATTTATTATTATTATTATTTTAAGAAAATAATTTCATTATACTCAAATAAGGCTTCAAAAGCAAATCGATTTATATAGAATCTCTTACAACGAGAATAAAAAATGTATGAATTTTTTTTTTCTTGTGTGCAAATTTTTGGGTGATCTGGGTTGAAATGTATGAAAATAGCAAAATGTGAGAGGCATGAGATGTGAAATTTTCTTATATTAGTTCTTCTTCATCATATTAAAAAACTTACGGTGAAAGTAAATATAATTCTGATCATATCAAGGGTGAATCACTATAAATTTAGGTGTGCTTATTTCGTTTTATGTTCCATTGCTCTCACTAATAAATTATTATGGCGTTTAATCTACAACAGGTACTAACTTACTAGGTTATTAGACTAATAATGCAAATGTAAAGTAACATTAGGCAATTTCCATGAAATAGGAGAATAGAAAATGAGAATGATAGAAAAGATTATAGATTTTCTTTAAAGTTGTCTGGTAATGAGGGAGAAATAAAAACTAATATATTTTAAAATTATTATTTGCCCTTGTATTATAATTATAAAATTTGGCGTGTATGGATGGTTTAGCAATTCAAAACCCTCTTCATTCTCTTTAATTTAGGAGAATTATATTTTGGTGGCTCAATTCATACTTTTTCTAAGGGTATTCACTGATTCAAAACGACTTACTTGGCTAAATTCCATCATATCTAACCAGATGTCTTTTTTTGAAAATGTCATCCAATTCAACCAAAATTATTTTGAATTTGTTAGATCCAAACAATTTTGACATGGACCAAATTTTGAGCATTTTTTTTTAAAATGTTTTCAACCATTTTTATTTTGAAAAGATTCTAATGGGGTCATTTTGAGTCTCTTTAGGTTATTTCTCTTTAAATAAAAAAGAGAGTAAATCATTTTGAACATTTTGGACTAAATAAAAGAAATTAAAAAATCTGTAAACTCTAAAAATAAAAATAAAAATAAAATTTTTATTTGGTGCTAGAAAATATATAGTAGAATATACTTCATATATATATATATAGAGTAAAATGTACTTCATATGTAGAGACATTAATGGACAAATAGAAGATATATACAGTAGAACATTTTTGGTTCGATTTGGATTGGTTATTTTTAGAGTCAAAAGCAGAATTGATCAAATCCATGCCAGTTTTTTAAAATAAGCAATCAATCCAACCCAATCCAATTGAGGTCGGTTATCCACAAAAATTGGATTTGATCAGGTGGAATTAATTTTTGAATAATCCTCTTCTCTTTTTGTTTTTTTTTTTTTTCCTACCAAACAATAATTTTTCTCACTTTCTCTCTACTTTCCTATTCCTTTTTTAATATACTATTTTTTTTTTGAAAGATCCTCAAGGGACTTTCAATAAGATAATGAAGCCAAATCAACTTCTAAAATATCATGCAACAAAGTGGGAACACAATCTACATTTTCTGAACACATATCAATAAATTCTAATCCAACTGACACTAGACTGTGGACTGTCATATTTTTCTGACGAGAAATATAACAGCAAATACCACCTCCTATAAATAAGAGTAAATCAACAATGTCTTTAATAATAACACCATCACAAGAATTAAAATGACAACCATTAACTGCACTAAGCCAGTAGCCACATTAATGGCATCACACTCTGCAATAGAAATTGAGAGATCTCTATCATGAGCCAGCGGTAGGCCATTTCTAAGAGCTGAAAGAACACTTTCAAGTCTACCAAAAGAAAACGCCACCACAACACACATGAAGTTTCAAATGACAGCCCCAGAACTTGCTAACCCTTTTTCTTAAACAAAAGAAGCATTAGTGTTGAGGTTTAAGAGGCCAGGATCAGGAGGAACCCATATTTTATCTGACGACAAAGTATATATACCCGGTGTTGGAGAAGACACCTTTTCGACCTCTTGATAGTTAACAAGGACCCGACTAGCACACTCCAAAACACACAGCATAGTCGCAACTTGATTCTCGAAAATAAACTTAATATTTCTAGCACCCAGCTATAAACTCTAATAGAGACGCAGCAAAAAATATTCAAACTCGGTTGTCGAAAGAATGGTTGCAGCAAAAACATACAACCCGCCACAGGTAAAGCCATGGAACTTTGAAGGCTTCATCCAAATGGAACTAAACAACCATGTTTGAACAACATAAGCACATGTCTAAAAAACATGATGAATAGAGGTCTCCTCCTCCTTCTTACACCATGGGCACCATACCGAGAAAGGAATAGATCTTTTGCACAGATTATGCCTAACCGGTTGGTAATGCTTCAATATGGAATCCTTTTCAAAGACGGATCTTTATTTTTGAAGGAATTTCAATTACTCTTCCAAAGACAATGCCACAAGTAAGAAATCTGCACCCGCACCTGAGTTACTATCACGTAGAGAATGAACTCGAGCCACCTTATAGCTAGACTCGACAGAATAATTACCGGTAGACTAAAAATGCCAGATCAATCGATCTTGTCTTCCCCTTGAACTCAAAGGAATACACTTAATGATATCAACGTCGATGGGCCAGAAAACTTGTTCCAAGAAAGCTTCGTTCCATCTACCATTAAGGATAAAGTCACTCACATGCCACTCATCCAACAAATGAAGAATGGGGTGATAGGTTGAAAAGTGGAAAGACGTATGGGCTCTGCAATAAACGAATATATATACTACTATTGCCAACTCTCCATCTAGTGCCTAATTTGATATGTTCTATCCCCCAAACAATACTCCTCCAAACGTTCGAAGCATTATCACCTGCTTGAATTTCCAAACCCGAAGTTATCTCAAAATACTTTGATTATGAAACCATAGCTATCAAAAGAGTCCGAAGAATGAACGAGACGCCAAGCTTGTTTAGCAACCATAGCCAGATTAAACTCGCTAAGAGAAGTCTAAAGCCCATATTGTCATAACTCTTAGGGTAGCACATCCTATTCTAACTGACCTAATGAATCTTGGTATTGTTATATCAAACTGGTTTACTTACCAATATCTGGTAAATTATTTCGATATACTTATTTACTAATAAGTAGTAAGTTAATTTGATATACTATGAAATAAACTAATATATTCAAACATTTATTAAAAGAAAGAAAATTGATTATTATAAAAATAAAAATAAGAAACTTGGGATTTTTTTTTTTTAGCAAATAAAACTTTAAGTTTCTAGTTATATCAAATAAAATATTAGGTAGCAATAAAAGCCTTAAAATTTTTGATTATATCAAATAAAACTTTGAGAATTTAAAATCCAGTCAAATTGGGCCCAAACATTATTTGATTAAAATTGGGCTTTTGGCATGATTAGCCTTTATATTATTTATAGTTTAACAAAATAGTCCCTAAGTTATTTTTTTGGGCAATTAAGTCCTTAAGTTTTAAAAATTTTAACAATTAAGTCCTTTTTGTTTGTTATTGTTAAACTTTTCATGAAATTGAACATATTTTAAGTGAAGAAATTAGTATTTCACTAACGCTAATTAGTTTAGAAGGGATATAGAATGAAATTTTAAGAGAGATTTTAAATTTTTGAATTTTTTATTTTTTAAATTTTTTTTATATAATGTTGTTAATTGTACTTAATTTTTAGTTATTTTCTTTCCAATTTCAACTAATGCCATTAAAATGTTGATTTTCACCTTTAAAAACCTTGTATGTAACATGAAAATGCTCAATTCCATCCAATATTTTAACAATTGCTTACAAAAAAGACTTAATTCCCAAAATATTTAAAACTTAGAGACTTAGTTGACAAAAATAATAACTTAGGGATCATTTTGCCAATTACGAATAATACAAGGGCCAGTCATGCCAAAAACCTATTAAAATTTGGTACGAGAACATATAATATAATTAAGAAACAACTTTATTTTTTAGCTGTTTTATATTTTTGAACTATTTTTTAAAAATTTTGTTCAAATAACAAATGTCATCTTTTTTTGATGTAGAACGACATCGTTTTTGTCTCAATTGGGTACTTGGCAATGAGAATAGTTTCGCATAGTGGCACGTAACACTGTATACCAAGTTGGATCATTTGATTTATTTCACAAGTTGATATGAGTGTATAACTTGAAAGTTTTATTTGATAAAACTAAAAACTCATTTCATTATTTTTTTTAATAAAATTGAAAAGATGTAAGGTTTTTTCCGCTAAAATTAAAACATTCCGGACTTTTTTTTTCGATGGTAACCTAAAAGAAAAAGGGACAAATTTTAAAATCAAAGTGTAATACACCTAAATCCAATCTAATTTCTCAATAAAATTTACTACCATTTTTGTTGATGAGCAGTTTTGGGCTTATTTATGTGTTGTTTAAGCTAATGTCTTCTTAAAGTGTTATATATTGTAGCTGAAGTAAGTCCCCAAATTAATTACTATTTCTAAAGAGATTATAAAGGGAAAAAGCATTGCAAATCTAGACTTCCTAATGGTTCTTGATCCGCATTTGGTTATGAAGACGTTGAGCTTTCCCTAGGCTTGGTTGTGTTTACAGTGAGGTCATGTCTACTAATTCCTAAATGGCCGTAAAGAGAATAAAAATAAAGAAAATAGTTAGTTTCATATCCATTCATGTGTTTATTTGCATATTTGAGACATAAATTTTAGTCAACTTTCCACATAAATAGTGAAATTGGAACGAACGACTAAACTCTTGATTCATTCCCAGTACTTTTTAGACCCTTTATGTTTATGATTTTTTTTCATTATAGTTTAGTAAATATGTCCTACAACTACAAAATGTGGCCTAAATATACACAAAGAAATGGTTAATTGCCTCCCATAAGGCACTAATATGTTCCATTTTTTTTAGTATTCTTTTTCCAAATATTGATAGTTAAAATAATTACAATTGATAATAATGAAAAATATGAACAAACCTGATTTGACTTAGTTTGACTTTATTATCATATTTAATGTTTGATCAACTCGATATTTTCCTTGGGAAATTAAGTGAAATACATCTCTTTCATCGTCAGTTTTAGAAAAAATACCCCTCATAATAGTAATTAAATAAATACACTCTTTTTAAGAAAAAAAGTTATAAACAGACTTGTATACCTTTAAGTAGAAACCACTAGAGTCTAGTAACTTGACCAAAAAAATAGAAAAAAAAAAATAACAACAACAACAACATTTGAGTGGTGAGCGCTAGACAAGGTGTTGAGTGGCCAAACAAAGTGTCTAACAACTTGACTGAAAAAAAAAATAAATATTTGAGTGTTGAGCCTAGCAAAGGATGTCAAGTGGTGTTAGACAAAGTGCCTAGCTCCGTATCTAGCTAAATTTTGGATATTTGATTAGATAAGTATTAGAGGCATTTTTATTTTCACAATAAACTTAAAACTTAAAAAAAGAGTATTAATTAAAAAACTATTGAAAATGTTGTATTTCTTAAAACACACTTTAGAAAAATGTTTTAGAGTTATTAGAGCATAGAAAAGTGGATCGGAGACTAGTCATGCGTCAACTTAGTTAGAATGCTCGTAATTTTTTATTTGATGTTCTTTCCCCGGGTTTGGTCTCATTAATTAGGAAAAGAAATCAACTCAGTTAGAATGCTTATAGTTTTTTATTTGATGTTCTTTCTCCGAGTTGGTCTCGTTAATTAGGAAAAGAAAACAATATTATGCAAAGCTTGAAAGTTAAAAGGACAAGACACTAGAACTTTACAAGTAAGATGAGTGTATCCAAAAAAAAAAAAAAACAACTCTTTTGATGAAAACTTTTGATGAAAGCAAAAAGAGTCTCTAATATAAGAGAACCTTTCTAACATGGGAGCGCATATTCCTCCACCATGTTGTAGTTTTTACCTTTTTCTGGAGAGGAAAATAAGAAAATTTTGTTTTGTTTTGTTTTGTTTTTTTTTTTTTGAAGGTAAAAGAGGAAAATAAGAATTGAAAAACAAAACTTCATTTAATAAATTTAATAATTTAAAGCAAAAGCCCTTAAACCACGTCATAAACACAGTGGCATGTGGGTTTTCCTTTTTTTCTTTTTTTCGAGTAAAAACAGAAAACTAAAATCCCATTATATTTATAAAACCCTAAACCCTAGACGGTGCTGCTTCTAGACTCTTCTTCCTCCTCTAGAAAAAACCCCATTTCTCTTCTCTCTCCTCCTCCGCATTCCATTACTCTCTTCTGCTCTCTCTCTCTCTCTCTCTCTCGCTCGCTCTGTTCGACTCCATTAGTCTCTCTATTACTCTCTGTAATTGTCAAAGATGTACCGCTACGCTTCAAGCCTCGCTTCCAAAGCCAGGTAGGTTCCATTCCATTCCCTTACGTTTTTATCTCATTGCTTTTCACTCTCTCTCATTGACCTGTTTGGTTGCTAAGAAACTGTGCGAAAGAAAACCGTTGATAACGAGGAGAAAATGTTACTGATATCTGGATCTTTAGTTTCCTGACTTATGAAATGGAGTTTCTGTGAATGATTGAAGTCTGTGATTTGGAGCCAATGAGTCAACTTGCGTTTACTGCTCAAAATAAATGGGAAAAGTTTCTTCTTTTTCGCTTTGTTTAATGGGTATTTAGAGTGGAAGAGAGAGCTGATTGGTTTTTACTAATTTTTTCTGGGTTTTGTTTTCTGGGTTTTGCAGGATCGCTAGGACTGCTAGTCAGCAGGTGAGTTACGGTTCTTTTAGCAATGGGTTTATTGCTTTATAGGTGAAATGTCTGTTTTTATTAATGATTTCTGTTTTTTGGTGTTTTTTGTATTTGCGGCGGGGTTAGATTGGTAGTAGGTTGAGTTGGACCAGAAACTATGCAGCCAAAGACATAAGATTTGGTGTGGATGCTCGAGCCCTGATGCTCAAGGGTGTTGAAGAGCTTGCTGATGCAGTTAAAGTGACCATGGGTCCTAAGGTTCTTCATCGATCCAATTGTTATGTTATATTTTTCGTACTTTGTCTTTTTATCTTTTTCACGTGTTCTGTTACATGGATTCTCATTGATGTTACCTTTGTTTGCTGTGAAGGGACGTAATGTGGTAATTGAACAAAGCTTTGGTGCCCCTAAAGTGACAAAAGACGGTGTAACAGTGGCTAAGAGTATTGAGTTCAAGGATAAGGTGAAGAATATTGGTGCTAGCCTGGTGAAACAAGTTGCAAACGCCACAAACGATGTTGCTGGTGATGGTAAGCCCCAGAACTTGTCGTGGGTATTCAATCAGCTTAAACATTCTTTAATATCTGGATTGTGCCATAATTTAACTTATTGTAATTTTTAAAAGGGGGCTTTTTTTCTTTCGCCAAATGATATTAAAATTTGCTTTTCACAGTATGCAACCATATGAATTTGTCACCATCTTTGGCTGTATGCAGGGACTACTTGTGCTACAGTTCTTACCCGTGCAATTTTCACGGAAGGATGCAAGTCAGTTGCTGCTGGAATGAATGCAATGGACCTAAGACGTGGTATTACCATGGCAGTCGATGCCGTCGTGACAAACTTGAAGAGCAGAGCACGAATGATCAGCACTTCTGAGGAGATAGCACAGGTTTGTTTACATTCTACTATTTGTGCCCTTTCTGATCAAGAGGAGTCTTTATGGGGACTTGTAGTAATAATTTTTATTTTAACAGGTTGGAACAATATCTGCAAATGGAGAGAGGGAAATTGGTGAGTTGATTGCTAAGGCAATGGAGAAGGTTGGCAAAGAGGGAGTAATCACAATCTCGGTGAGTTTCTCTCTCTCATGTTATTCACGATGGAACAACTTCCCATACTGACTTAAGCTTCGTATTGGTAGTTTTAGTGTCATCGTGTGTATCCTAGCATTTTTAGTTTGGGGCCTCACACTGTTGTATTAATAAAGACTTAGAGATACGGTTGACTTTATATTCTGGGTCATTGCTTATACGTTTGTTTAGATCCATGATATTTTCTCCTGTAATCTCCTCAGTTTGGAAATCTTTTGCAACTGTTTTTGTTTTCCTAGACTTGCTCTTCTATGATGGGATGAGGGTGGGATGGGTGTTCTCTGATGCTTGTCTTCTAGTCCATTTATTCTGTCTAAATAATGCTGAATTATTGCAGGACGGAAAAACTTTGTACAATGAATTGGAAGTTGTTGAAGGAATGAAATTAGACCGGGGCTACATATCCCCCTATTTCATTACAAACCAGAAAAACCAGAAATGTGTAAGTATCATTAGATTCTGAACCAATTTTTGAATGTTTTGAAATTGTCAGCTGCCAGTGCATTATAGAAGAATGCTGCTAAAGTCACCCGGTATCTTATGTTTTTTTGTCTGCATATCCTCGCATGGAATCCATTCTATGTGCTGACAGGAATTGGAAGATCCTCTGATTCTTATTCATGAGAAGAAAATCACAAGTATAAACGCTGTGGTTAAAGTATTGGAGTTGGCATTGAAGGTGAAGTGTTGTCACTATTGCTTTCATTTGAATTCAGCTTTTGTCCAGGGAATAATTGATTGAAAAGAATTTTCTTGCTCTTTTCAGAGACAAAGGCCCTTGTTGATTGTGGCAGAAGATGTGGAAAGTGATGCCCTAGCGACTCTGATTTTGAATAAGATTCGTGCTGGAATTAAGGTTAACCCACCCTAAATCTCTTTTTCCTCTCCATTTTGAGTTTTTTACAAAGACATGTGCACGTACACAGACACACATATTTATATGTTCTTTTGACTGCATACATAATGTCAAAATGCGTTATTGCAGGTCTGTGCTGTGAAAGCCCCTGGGTTTGGTGAAAACCGGAAAGCCAGTCTGCAAGATCTTGCTGTTCTCACAGGAGGAGAAGTAAGCAAGCTTAAGTATTATTACTGTATCATATTTCGTGGTGGATTCCTATCGTTCATATATTTACTGATTCCTGATATCATGTCTTCTTTTTTTTAAGGTCATTACTGAAGAGCTTGGTCTAAATTTGGAAAAGGTCGATTTGGATATGCTCGGCTCATGCAAAAAGGTAAGCTCTAGCCTACATGGGGTTCTATGTTTTTGGAACTCTTGGCATGATTTGTTCCTTTGACTGGACATTTCTTTTCTACAAGCATTTTTCTGAGGAGTAATCAGTCCTCCCATTCTATAAGTTTGTAGTTTTCTTTTATAAAGTTCCTTTCTAATGATTGTTTCTGCCTTAGGTGACGGTTTCAAAGGATGACACTGTAATTCTTGATGGTGCTGGTGACAAGAAATTTATCGAGGAAAGATGTGAACAGGTTTGTTTTGCTTCTTCTGCCCTTCTTTTTCTTTTCCTTTTGTTTGTTTTGTTTCCTTGTTTTTTACTTTACTGTTGAACTGTGATGGTTGATTGTTTGCTTTTTCATCAATTGAAATATTTATTCCATGCTATCCATAACAGATTAGGTCTGTAATTGAGTCGAGCACTTCTGATTATGACAAAGAAAAGTTACAGGAGAGATTGGCAAAGCTTTCTGGCGGTGTTGCTGTATTGAAGGTTGGCTTATGATCTTATATCCTAATTTTCTTATGCATGGATATACTCCCTGATTTCTTTATCTCATATTCGTGGGGCTTTCTGACATAGCTTGGTGGATAACACAACGGGAAATTTTCTTTTCTTGTAGATTGGAGGAGCTAGTGAAGCAGAAGTTAGCGAAAAGAAGGATAGAGTGACTGATGCTTTAAATGCCACAAAGGCAGCTGTGGAAGAGGGCATTGTACCGGGTTATTTATCTTGTTCCCTTTTCATGATTTTGCTGGTCGATCATAGATCAGTATCTTATTAAGTTATTTTTAACAGGTGGGGGTGTTGCTCTTCTATATGCATCGAAAGAGTTGGACAAACTCCCAACTGCCAACTTTGATCAGAAGATTGGTGTTCAGATTATTCAGAATGCTCTAAAGGTGTGTATCGTTGTGGAAAATTTTCTTTATTTAATCTGTATGCCTTAGAAACAGTAATTTATTTGACCTGAACTTTAGTTTTCATTAAGAAAAAGCCCAGGCAGGATCTCTATTAATTCAAACCCTGTAGCTGTCAAGGGATCAGAAAGTTAGAGGTGCCTGTTGTTTGACTGCATTGGATCTTATTTGCTTTAAATGTTATGTATTTGCAGACACCTGTGCACACTATTGCCTCCAATGCGGGAGTCGAGGGAGCTGTTGTTGTTGGTAAGTTGCTGGAGCAACATGACCCAGATCTTGGATACGATGCAGCAAAAGGTCAGTACATACCTTAGCAGTCCACGTCACCCTTGTTCTTTTGCTGACACAGAATAGCATTCTTCTTCTGTTTATCTTAACGCATCAACTTTTCTTGTTGCTCAAACAGGTGAATATGTGGATATGGTTAAATCGGGAATAATAGACCCAGTAAAAGTAATTAGGACTGCCTTGGTTGATGCCGCAAGGTAAGTATAGAAACTTGTTTTGGTTTTACATTTTTTTGTTGCTTTCCGCCGCTTTTGGTTGTCCGTCTTATTCATGCTTGCATCATTTTCATGCAGTGTGTCATCTTTGATGACAACAACAGAAGCTGTTGTGGTAGAACTCCCAAAGGATGACAAGGAGGTTCCTGCAATGGGTGGTGGCATGGGCGGCATGGATTTCTAAGGGTCCTTTCCTTTCCCCATATAAAGAGTTTTAAATTAATTTTCTTGGTAGGTTTGGTTGAGAGGCATCCATGTAATCTTGAGGCTGAGAAATCAACATCTAGGTAGTTCTTGTAACTCATAGTACTGTGATTGTGAGGAAGATTTGGGATGTATCACTGAACTATTCTTTTGAAAATAAAACATTTTTTCTTCCCCGTCCGATGAATCTTCCGATTTTTGACATGTTTGGTAGATGTTGATGTGTTTTTTTTTTTTTTTTGGGAATAAATGATATTGTTTAAAGGTGAATAAACTCAAGCAGTTAGAACAAAGGACCCCGAAACAGGTCATAATATAGTCAAATGGATTCTTTTTTTCTTTTTTAAAATACTGGAATCGATACTCTGTCAACTACCAATTTCATAATTTCTCATTTTGAATTGATTTCTGTGATACTAACCACCAAATAGAACGAATTGTTTGTAACGGTACGAGGATTACTAAATGGGTACGAAGAATACTAAATGTACTTTTTTTTATGTTCTTAGTCTCAGTGCTTGATGTGAATTTATATTTTAATTAAAATAAATCATAAGAGGATCTACATGTCCGTTAGGAAAACTAGAGAATTTTAGGACCGGAGAATGCGCCTAACAGTAGAGGCATAATTTTTCTCCCATAAAACCATGAGGAGGGGAATCCTCGTAACAGTACTGATAAAGCAAAATTGATGCGTTGAGACATGAAGCGTTGCTGAAGTACAAGAGAGTTTCAGCATATCTAAAAGCAAAATTGATGGCTTAGTTAGATGCTGAGAGGCAAGAACATCATCGTTTCTCACTTTTTAAATACGATTCCATGGTGATGATCAAATAGGAAAATTAGAGAAACAATACCTTATCCTCCCAGATTTTTGGAGAACTTCAAATGACCTTGTAGCTTACATGGCCAAAGCTAATGGGTCCAATTTGATCAATCTGAACTGCCTCCTTGGGAATTAATTTGCCTTGATCATTATTTTCTTCTGAGTGTAATTTCAGGGGCTTCAAATCTTCATCTAAATCAATTCATATTTCTTTCCTTTCTTCTTTTTTTTTTTACTCGATTCATATTTCATTACATAGGAAATTAAACGAAATGCAATCTGTAATTTTCATGGCTCACGTGAGATTGTACTTGTTCGTGGTGTATATTATATGGACGAAAGAGAGGGAATTAATTCAATGGTGATGTGATAATGTTTGTAATTTACAATAGGGAAAAAAGACGAAAGCAAAAGATACTGACTAGACATGTTTCTTTAGACCAAAAATTTTATACAAATCTAAGTAGCTGAACTAGTGCGGCGTCTTCATCAAATATCTGAACTTTATTTTACAAATTCTCTTGGACCAAATGCTACACCAAATACAATTGTGCCACATAAAGAAGACGAGCATTGTTTTTGCACAATATTTCTTTTTTTTTTTTTTTTTTTAAATGGGGCTTAACTAATGACCACCACTTACTACAAATTTAAAGGAAAATAACACACACATACTCTACCAAGGTTTGAACCCCTGACCCCCCCAAACTCACACACACATCCTTCAAGCCTTGGACCAACTGAGCTAGCCTCAGTTGGCTTGCACAATATTTCTTAAGAAAGCAAAGATCACGGAAAAAAAACAAATAAAACTTATCATATCGATCTGCTGTGATAAAAGTTATATTTCATCTCATTACTTTCATGAAACAAGGTAACAGCCTTATCTGCCTTTTCGACGGTTTTTCACTGCAGCACAGTCCGAACAATACCATTTTCCTTTTGGTTGTTCTTTCAAACCAACACAGCCAAAATGGAACCATTCTATCTTGCACTGTCAAGAGGAAAAGGATTTTCGTCAGATCGTGAATCGTGCATATAAGTATAAAAGAGGTTATGTGGCAATAGGAAAAATTACACACATCTGGGTTATCACATGCAACCATCTCCCCATAGCTAACTTGGTTACAGAAACAGTACGTCGGTTCATTTGGATCCACCGGCAAATCTAGATCCATACCAGTAGGATTTGACACTGCTGTAGCTGCATCAGTTGCAGCTGATACAGCTGCTGTTGCCTGGCGTGTTCTGCAGAGAAAGATTCCCAATCAAGCTCTTTGAATTTAGAATTTATCAGGAATTTAAAAAATTCTAATTTCTCCTAAATCAGGTATTTAGAGTAAGTTTACCACTTCATCAAAAAAACTTCAGAAAGGATAATAATCTAAAAAGTGCGACTTGGGAAAGATAAAAAACTAATAGTATAAGAAAAGACTTGATACTTCTTACGGCCTCCTCTACCACCTTCACCGCCCTTTCCAGATTTTGTGCCACCTTCCACACTTGCAGCAGGTGAACCACTAGCAGGAGCAGCATCTTTTTCTGTCGTAATTCATTTCATAAGAAAATTAGCCGTATGTAGAAAAGTATGGAGAGAAAGATATACAAGTAAACACAGATAAACAAGGGAACTTAACATGAATTCTTTTTTGACGGAAAACCTTAAACATAAATTGATTTAATGGATTGATGTCAAAAACTTAGCAAGCTTAAAAAATTTTAAAGAAAAATAAGTGCAATACCTCGTCGAATTTCTTCATCGAGTTTTTTCAAATATTGATCAAGCTGTTGTATGTGTGTATCTACCTGAAGCACAATTGTGTAGATTTAGCATAAGGTGAAGAAAAACATTAAAAATGTAAATAAACTCCAGAGTTTATTCAATTCCATGTGATGAGAATGTTATTACTATTTAGGAGATTATTTGCATTGAGTTGACAAAGAATATCAATTCAATAACTGAAAATCGAAAATATCTTCAAGAATTGAGTGATTCATACAGGAAGATATCTGAGGAAACCATCCCCATGATTTTTAAGTAGCAAGTAAAAATACCCATAAAAAGAGATGCTCCTACTGCTGTTAGCCATAAAAAAGTTCTAACGGACGTTGCGTCCTGGATCTCATCCTAGATGACTGATGCATATGAGCATAACAAAAGACCACCGGATTTGAGGATGGAGAAAAACATACCAAATCATAAGCCTGAACAGCCAAGGCTACCTTCTCATCTGCAATCCTGATGCTGTGCTTTTGCTCATCAAGTGCCTCATCCGAGAATCTAATAAGTGAAGTATCAGGCGTAATATTTCCGGACCTAACTTCCCGCTTAATATCCTCTATCTCCTGTTCACAACGTTGTTCATTTTGTCTTTGGATATCTGCTCATAGACATAAGAAGTAATAGTGTGCTTGGGGAAAGCAGAAGAGAACAATCTGAGATATAACATGCACAAAACTTGCAGCTTTTGATCTTTTGTGTTTAATGCAATTGTGTGAACTTCAAATAACAAACACAAAGAATATAAATCAAAGATTGAAATATTGATTGATACAAACAGATTATAGCATCCAATATTTCCAACCTCTATCCAAATTAAAACAGTGTATTACACCAAAACCAAGATCCTAATTTCACGCATGGACGAAGTTAATGATGAAAATATTTATTCATACATAACACTCTCAAACGATTACAATCAATTCAGATGAATGTCTCTAGCACTGTGTTTTTTACTATTAAATTCCTGTTCTCTATACATCAACGAAATCGAACCTAGTTGTCAACTATCATTCAATATTCTCGATCATTCAGATCGATCACTCTTTTCCTCTAAGATTCTGAAATTGAAAGGGAACGAAAGAACAAACATGGATACAGAAACTCGAATCATTACACAAAAAACAAAAACTTTAAAACTAAATGGTGATGTTCAAAGCATACCTTGCAAGCTTTTATCCAAATCACGCAACAAAGCGTACTTCTTTTGCAAAATATTAGGCAGTAATTCAAGGTCTGCATAGTAAAGCACATTTCAGAATAAAGTAATAAACAAAAAGAAGAAAACAAAGGCAACAACCATGAACATGGTCTTACTCAAAAAAAAAAAAAAAAAAAAAAATCAAAACAGGGCATATGTGGTTGTATATTGTGAATGAAATTCGCTAATAAATTAAGCCATATCAAGAATTAATAAAAATTCGATTATTTTTGTTGATTGGTATGGAGGAACGATAAAATCAATGGAGTTAGGGTTTGTAAAATAGAAAAAGGAAGAAGAACTTACTGGGTTGAAACTCGTCGAGGAAAGACATTTAATTTGATTTGAGTTTTAAGGGTTTATTAATTGGAATGGAAGAAGGGGCTGCCCTCCTTCCCACAAATATTTCAGTCAGTAACAGAAAGAACAACTCCTCCGCCTCACACTTCCCGCCATTGATTCGTTTCAGTCAGTCCTCACCATATAATTTATACATACTTTGTACAGAGCTATCGGTTTTTCCATCCACCCACTTAAAAGACTCCTATACCCTTCCCTTCCACGGTTTTTTTTTTTAAAGGAAAGAAATGAACAAATTATGACATGTTGTCAATTTTTTTGGACCCATTTAATAACGGCTTGTTATTTTGTAGTTTGTAACAGTTTTGATTGAATCCTATGTCAAAACCTAATTTAGTTGAGAGAAAAAGAAAAAAAAAATAGACGAATAATTTGCTTCTAATGTCTTTTCTTTTTATATATAAAAAAACCTGAATTTCATGAATAGTTCTTTTTTTATTCCCCTTATATTTTGAAATGCGCCAATATACTAGTCTCAATTTATTTTATTTATTTATTTTCTTCTAGAGTTTTAGCACCTGAAATTTTCGAATGTCCTTTAATTGACAGGAATATATATATCTATATATATTTTCGGTAGCATTTGAAAATTTAATAACTAAATCTTAGATAATTCACATTTTTTGGGTAGTCCAGAACTATGGAACTTGGTCTCAATAGGTCACGTTCTTTGGAATATGAGAAACTCCAATTATAAACTTAGGTTATGTTCCTCGTGCTTGTAATGGGGCCCCTCATAGCCTAAAGGAAATGCCTCAACCAATCTTGTCAATTGTAACGACTGATTCATATTGAATAACAAGATCCTTTTCAGTCAGAAAAAAAAAAAAAAAAACATATTTTTGAATTTGGAGTAGTAAACTAAAAATGTTTCAAAATCTGGAGTCTATATTTAGAATAGCCCTATAGTAGCCCCACAGTTTAGAGTCAAAAATGAAAAAAAAATGTTTAAAAAAAAATATTTTAACTTAAACAATTAGAATGACACTTTCTTTTTTCTTTTTTATGAAATAATGACACATTTTGTTGTATAGTATTGTTGAACTTCAAGTTAAAGAACAATATTGACATATATCATCTAGGTATTTGTTGTCACATACATAAATAGAACAAAATATAATGTTTTTACTAAAATTTGTGTTGTTCAAATTTGAAAGACCGCATATAAATTGTATTTGTTGTTTTTCAAGTTTCATGTTTTATAAACTACATGTGATTTGATTAAATAAATGTGTCTACATCAAAATGAGCTTTCTAAGCATATCTCCTGAGCTATAGTGAATGTGAAACATTCGCTAGAACTCATTAAAAATTCATATTAATGAGTTCTAGCGAATGTTTCACATTCACTATAGCTCAGGGGACTTAATGTTTTGGAGTGTGACAATTTTTTATAATTAGTCACTAACTAAAAATATTAAGTCACAAATAATGTGATAATTGTGCAATATGGGGTTAATTAATAAAATATGACGGGTCAAAATTACATAAGAAAATTTTGACATTTCGAGACAAGAGTCAATTTCTTATTGGAACATAGTCAAATTCATGCCACATCATCGAGGAGGTCACCACATTAGTCATTATGCTATGTGTCACAAAATTATTGAACAACTTGTCAAGTTCTTATTAGACCCTTCTACCATGCCATGTGTCAAAATTTTTGAAGCTGGCCAATCAATACAAAGCAGCTGGTAGACGTGCTGTCCAAAATTAGCACTCAATTTGCATGCTTAAGACACCTGACATGCTTAGGTGTCGAATGTGGTGAATTTGCAAGTTATTTTTATCTCCTCCACTGCTTGTACTTCCTATATATATGTACTATAAAGACAATAAACTGGCAGCTCATTTTTACTTCTCAAAAAAAATGGGCTACCGTGTGTTTTATATATATATATATATATATATGTTCTAAGTGAAATGTTGATGAGAAAGAGAGAGAAGAATTGGGCGGAGAAAACCGAGGATGCTTATATTAATATGTATCGAGTCTATCCTATATCAGTTGGTATCAGAGATAGTATTCAAGTCTTAATAGGTATGCCTTGTAAGGAGATTTTTCTAGGAAGTGAGAATGATATATGAGGGCATCACCAGAACACAAGGGTGGGTATGTGGTCCCATGCCTTGAAGAAGGTATGTGGCCCATTTGTAAGGGTTTTCAAAGTAAGACGTAAATAAGTAGAGCACGAAGAATGCACTCTCAGACTTGATTTTGGGTGATTAATATGTATAGATTATACCTCTTCTAATAGTTGCAACTTTTAAGATGATTAGTTGTGTCTAACCAACTAATATAAAGTCAATCATTTTATTCATTAGATTCAATCAACACATAACAAAGAATTAGATTCAATCAACACATAACAAAGAATTAAGTAAAATTTTTTACCTTACAAAGTTCCTTGTCACCCTAAAAGTATGTGTTGTCAAATCATTGAAGATTATAAGTACAATTCAATCCATGGATAGACTTTTCATATTATAAATAAAGAAACCACCTAAAACAAAATAGCATTCAAGCACACTCTCACAAATACAAGAGAGACTTATTTAAATGCACATATTTAAGGGAAAAAAAAAACCGATAAATACAAATCTCACCTGACCAAAGAGACTATGGACGGAGGAGAAACAAAATACAATTGTTTAAGTCTTATTCTCTTTCTTCTTCTTGTTCCACAGATACTTTTAAGGAAATTTTATGCCGTTGAACAATTACGAATGCTTGGAGAGATTAATTGCCCAAATGGAATAAGATTGCTTGATTAGTTTGAGAGCGGGAGAGGACTGGGGAGGTGAGAGACGATTTTGTGGGGAGAACCATTATATAGCTCATACATATACATATATAAAAGATAATACTAAGAGTCCCAATATTTTAATATCAACTTATGTGGCATGTGATTATTTTGACAAAGTGGGTTGGCTCAAGTGGTAAGAGTACCCACTATCTGGGATCTCGATCCTAGGTACGAGTCATACCAGAGGTAGGCGTGAAAACCTATTATTCCTAACATATTATTCTTAATGGGTTGGGGTGGGGATTGGATAGTAGTACATATTTTTTTTTAATTTGTAATAAGTGGAAGTCATTAGTTAAGCCCCACTTTTTTTTTTTTTTTAAAAAAAAAAATTTCTCCTTATTCTCTATTAATGCCTGGACATTTATTCTGTTAACTTTCTATTAAATTTAAAAACAAAATAATAATTTCGCACAAAAAGTAAGACTAGAGTTTAGACTATGAAAAAGTTCTATTTTAGACCATTTTCATTAAATATTGGGTTAATGGCATCATTAGTCCCCAACCTATTATCATTTTGGCATATTGGTCCTCAATCTTTTTTTTGTAGCATTTAAGTACTAAACGTTTTTCTTTTTGGCACCATTAGTCCTTTTGGCATATTCCATCTAAGATTCCATTAAAATTCATTTGAATAAGAGAAATTTTGCACCATTGATCTTGATTTTTCAATTTTTTAATAATTTAGTCCCTATTTTTTTCGTATTCATATTTCTGATTAATAATATTACATCTGCCAATCTTTCGGAAAATTAAAATTCTAAAAAATTAATTTTCTGAAAGATTGACAGATACAATTACATAAAGAATTGAATATTTAATGGAAAACTATAAATCTTTTCAAGCTTATTTGCTGCAAATAGTTAATTAATTTTTTAGTAACCGTTTATAATTACATGAACATTTAATGGATATAGTAAATTTTCAGTCAAATTTGACTAGTGTAAAAGCGTATATGTGAAATTTTTTTTAGTTTTAAAAATAGTAAGATAATTATTTTTTGTTCATAAAGTTATTATAGTTTGACATAAACTAAGGTTTATTAGTATAATTTTTTTTCTTTTTTGAATTTAATTTTTAAATGAACTGTTTATTTTATATCCGTCTTTGAATTTTAATTTTTGAAAGATTGACAAATGTAATATTGTTAATCAGAAATATGAATATAAAAACAAAAATTAGGGACCAAATTGTTAAACAATTGAAAAATTAAGATCAATGGTATAAAATTTCTCTCATTCAAATAAATTTTAACGGAATATTGGATGGAATATGCCAAAAAGACCAATGGTGCCAAAAAACGAAACATTTAGTACTTAAATGCCACGAAAAATAGGTTGAGGACCAATATGCCAATGTGGTAATAGGTTGTGGATCAATGTTGATAAAATGACCTTAAAAAATAACCGTTTCAAAAGTTCGAAGACCGAAAAAAAAAGGGTTAATGGCACCGTTGGTCCCCAACCTATTACTACTTTAGCATATTGGTCATCAACCTATTTTTTGTGGCATTTAAATACTAAACATTTCTTTTTTTGACACGATTGATTCTTTTGGTATATTCTATCTAAGATTCTGTTAAAATTTATTTGAATGAGAGAAATTTTATACCATTGATCTTGATTTTTCAATTGTTTAATAATTTGGTCCCTAATTTTTGTTTTTGTATTCATATTTCTGATTAACAATATTGCATATATCAATCTTTTAGAAAATTAAAATTCAAAGACGTATATAAAACAGACAATTCATTTAAAAACTAAATTCAAAAAAGAAAAAAAATTATACTAATAAACATTAGTTTATGTCAAACTATAGTAACTTTATGAACAAAAAATAATTATCTTACCATTTTTAAAACTTAAAAAAATTTCACATACACGCTTTTACCCTAGTCAAATTTGACTGAAAATAAACTATATCCATTAAATGTTCATGTAATTATGAATAGTTACTCTAAAAAATTAATTAACTATTTGCAGCAAATAAGCCTGAAAAGTTTTATAGTTTTCCATTAAATGGTCATTTCTTTATGTAATTGCATCTGTCAATTTTTCGGAAAATTAATTTTTTAGAATTTTAATTTTTTGAAAGATTGGCAGAAACAATATTATTAATCGGAAATATGAATACAAAAAAAAAGGGGTCCAAATTGTTAAACAATTGAAAAATCAAGATCAATGGTGCAAAATTTCTCTCATTCAAATGAATTTTAACGGAATCTTGGATAAAATATACCAAAAGGACTAATGGTGCTAAAAAGAGAAACGTTAAGTACTTAAATGCCAAAAAAAAAAAAAAGATTAAAGACCAATACGCTAAAATGGTAATAGGTTGGGGACAAATGATGCCATTAATCCAAAAAAAAAGGAAAAAAATTTAAAATTTAAAAACGAAAATGAGACTTTCTTTTCTTAGAATAAAAACAAAAATGAGACTTGTCCTTTAAGGACGGAAAGGTCATTAATCCTGCATAAATAGAACATTGAGGAACCAAACTAGGGAATTGAATCCTATTTTAGGTAGCACAGTTAACTTAATGCTTTTCTTCCAGGAAAAAACGAGTTACTGAGTTAAAGAACTAAATAGAAGGTTTCAAAACCTCAAATTATCATCCCATGTTGCTTTAGAGCTTCTATTTTTCCATAAGCGGTTCCGCCTTTGGAACCGTATAAGTTACGACTTCACTTCTGAAAAGTCAAGACTTTGACTCTGATTTACCAGCATCCGCTATCAGAAGGATTTGCCTCAAACTCATTGTCTGCTCTTACTCCCATCAATATGCCCGGAAACAAGAACTCTCTTTCTCTCATGGTCTTTTCGTTAAAGCCTGACAAAGAATGTTTCACTCGCCCGTAAGGACTGTCTCTACAGCTGCCTTCTTGGTCCTATTTATTACAAACAAAGCGATTCGCTTTCGTAACTGGACAGGCATAAGAGAGGAGTCTCGGTATTCGTTTTTTCCTTCTGCTTGCAAAGGAGCAGGATTTGGATTTGACTAGGGCGAGCGCAGTCACTATGCGATCTTAGCCCCTCCCCTCTTTAGAAAGTTCAAGATGGTTGGCTCAGAAAAGTGAAATCATTTCGTAACTACTTAATTAATGCAGGTCACAGTTTTGCTCTGCATTATTTCGTGTTATTAGTTCCTATATTTCCTGAGCTCAACCAGAGATTAAGAATTTGGCATTTTCATTCATACTTGATACTTCTAGCTAAACCCTTTATATACAGGTCAGCGACAAGGACACATGAGTATCACCACAAGCATCAGACTAAAAACATAAAAAAATTATGAGACTCTACTCAAAACCGCTGATTACTCTGTACTTGGGAAAAAAAAAAAAAAAAAATTACCAGAAAACTTTGTCCTTACAAGTTATAATAAGAAAAAGCCAGAAAAATTACATGTATATTACAATGTATATTTGAACAACCAAACTGTTTATACATTTCTCTCTGTCCCACCACACCCTACAAGTTACCAGAACCAACAAACCAGTCATATAAATTTCGCCTCTTGTTTGGGTGCTCAGTTCTCACATAGAAAACCTAGTAATGGATGGAAACTAAAGTAGAAGGGGCCAAGAAACAAACAATCTAAGTAAAAACAATGGAAAAATTACTTTCAATTTATTATCACTATCATGTGAATATCAACTACAGTGACAAGCCTCTCTAATAGCAAAATTTTGCTCAGCATACTTGAGATGTAAAAACTCGATGGGGGCCAATCCCAGTCCCAGATTGCAAGAGTATCAAGTATCAACATGTTCCTTCTTTTGAATGTGTGCGCCCTAGCTGGAAGTTGATCAAAACTTATAAATCCAACTTGAAAAATCATACACATTCATGATGACATTTTCATCTGGATTTGCCGATGAACATGTACTAAAAAGTCGACATAGGACGAGCCAATTTGATTTTGGTTGTCTTCCACCATATATGAAAAGAACAACATTCCTGCAAAGCACAAATTTGTACAGTATTGTGCAATCATTATAGAAATTCCAGATCAACAATTACAGAACAATGCTCTATTAATTATGCTTTTGACGATAACAGCATATGCGACCAAAAACTAGTTTATTTCCTACAGTATTTTCATTTCCATCTAATGGACCCTAGTAAACACTACTGGGACAAATGAGAAAGGGTAAGGATGGTGCAATAAGTTATGGTGTAAATTTGGTGGATCAATGATTATAAGATCACTTGACAATAAGAAAGTAATATGATAGGACCTGCAACCAAAAACTCACACACACACCAGCCAAGAGATAACACAACCAGTAATAACAAGCGGGAAACAGAAATAATGGAAGCTCTCCTGTCTTGGATTGATAAAGCTAAAGCAGAAATAAGGAAAAGATTATCAGTAAAGTGAATTGGAGAGTACTGGAGAGAATCTCCTCCCCCCTAGAGCTCAGCTCTAACCATGTCCCTTTTTGAAAATCCTCTTCCCTCAACTGCCCCTCTCCATCACTAATATTGCTCAACAAACATTCCCCAAATTGCCCCTGTCTCGTCCGTACATAACACTATTCTCTGCTCCTCAGAGAATGTCAACTCTACCTACATCTCAGCAACCAGCTGAGAAGAATATAGCCCAATCACTATACACATCAGCGGCCCTGTTTTATTCTAGCACATTCTAAGCTAATGTTTGCCACGCCTCACATATGTGAAGTGGATTGGTGGCTTGGCCAAGGACTTATCATAATACTCATTATACACTAATTGGTCAGGAACTTTAAGATAATAAGATGTCAGAACCATATGAGATCTTCAAGAATTTAAAGAAATTTTTGGAAATTTGTAAGGACAGAGTTATAATATATTGTTAATGTTTTACGTAAATCAATATTTTCCAATTTGAAAAAACTAACCCGAAGGATCTCCTCTCTTGCATAACTTTAAGCTGCAAAGAAATGAGACAAGATATTAAAAAGTTGCCTTGGAAAGAAAGGATGGCTTATGACGTCAAAAGTGGAGTATTCCTAGAAAAACAGAACTGCAGATCTGTCAGCCATACCGTAGGTAGGAACATCTTTGGCGCCGTATTTCATTCATCACATTGTTCAGTTTCTTTGATGGCGGATTGTTGTACTGTTGTAACACATACTAAGCAACAAAAAAGTTTACAGGTTACACAACTGACAAATTGAATACTGGAGAAGTAATTCACTTATCACAATTTTTTTACAGAAATTATCATTATTATTATTATTATTTGATAAGAAACAAAATTTGTCTTAACAGATAAAATAACACAATCAAAGTGGATAAGATATCCACACAAAAAACAAAATTTACAGCAGAGGACTCCAATCCCTAACCATAACAGAAAAAGAAAAACTACTATTTCCTAGACTATTGTTTACAGAAATTATGAGTTATTGTCTAAGCAAATTAAAGCATGCGAGATTTGTAACAAGGAGGGAAAGATATTGTAGAACTCAGCTTGCAGGCAATATGCTGGTCTTTATGGTTAGAAAGAAATAAAATAATCGATTTAATTATTCCAAAAACAGAGAAATAAAATAACTGGGATCATATTAGGTTTTGGGGTGGCTTGGAAATTTAGGAATTTAATGATTTATGATTTATTAAAGGATTGGATTTCCATTTTGTAATTTTCTTTAAGGTGGACTCCTCATCCTCCTGATGTAATGTTCTTTTCTCTTAATACAATTCTTCTGTACAATAGAAAAAATAAAACACGAGACAGAATAAAGGATCTCTAGCACCCAACTCAGATTCCAGATTTAAAGGGCTAATATATTCAATTCGCATCATATCCAACAGTTGGCAGATTCAACAATTTACAGACATCAAAAAAAGGGCCCATTGGGTGCCCCATTGTGAATTGAATCACGTTCAAGGTAAGATGTTCAAAACCCTTCACCCTAAGGCTGTAAATTATTCCTAACCAAGGATAGTTATCAGAGAGTGTATACAAAATGTAAAATATTTGTACCTGAGTGGGAACTTCATCAACAGAAGAAATGCCGAAAAGTTGTTTCAACAATGTTGAATCCGCAGCGTTCCCTATGTATATTAAACAATCTTGACCATTCTCAAGAAGATAGATACCATTGTCATCAACATGTTCACTAGAAAGTGGAACGAATGCAGGAAGAACAGATTCATCACCCTCCTGTCAAGAGAGAATAGCACAATGTACGTAAAGCATCTATTAAAAGGATCAGAAACAATGTTACATGACAGTATTCATACCTTAAAATCAAGTTCATGAACGGCTATCATCCTTGGGTATACTAGTGGAATTGCCAGAGGAGTAGAAAGGGAGGATACATAACTGATCCAGAAGGAGCGGTCATCAATCCTCCCATCAGTACGTAGGCCAGTACTTTTTATTAATGCTGAAAAAGGGCAAAAAAAAAACCAAAAAAAAAAAAAATCCACTGATAAGCTAATTGATATTTCTGTTATTTAATGTGCAATNTGGAAGGAAAGGAAACGTACCAAGGGTGTACAAAGGCAGAAGCTTAAGTGCCTCTGGAAGAATAAGCTGTCCAGATGACGATGGTGTAGCACAAAATTTACGGTATGCAAGCAGACTATTGATGCAAAGATTTGTTACTTGTTCCCGAACTCGTAAGAGTGAATTGAAAGGAATTTCATTTGCCGCTATAGAGGTCAAAAGAAAAAAAAAGGAAAACCTTGTTATGTATTCCAATAAATGAGGGAAAAAAAAATATTTTACCATGATCTCTAAAATTCTCCGAACTAACATTGATGAGGCCAGTAATAACTTATAAGAAAAGCCATACACAAAAGACAATTATATTCAAACTCGAAACAGTGGTCAAATATAGGTAAAAAAATAATCTGAAAATCCATTTATAATTTCAAGATGCTCTGCTCAAATGAAGATTCCTTATTACAAAAAATGAGGAAACTAACTTACAATTTGGGAACAAGATCACATTATAGAGGCAGCTAAAAGAGAAAAAGGACCCAAGAAATTCAATGTAAAATCACATACCTTGCTTCAAGAAACAGGTGAATTGAGTGTCCAAGTCAGCTGCACGGAACAAATAGCTTAGCATATTTGTGCACGGCAGAGACAAAGTTGTAACTCGAATTCTCCGTTGACCATATAAAGTGGTGTAAAGAAGGGCACACTGTGCAATAAATAGAGGGATCATTCATCTTCTCAGCACAAAAGAATTTGCTTCATATAGAATTTAAAAGACAGTACACATTGAAAACCTGATATAATGTACACATTCGCTTACCTGAAAAGCACACTCTGACCCATCCTGTAGTTTATCGTCGTGTTTTAAGGTCACCATAATACTCTTGTCACAGTCAATCTGCACCAATAAAGGGATGGAAATATATAACGTATATAATTCCAACTAAGAATAAACAGAGAAAAAATTTCCTCAGACTAAACCAAGTTAAAAGATAGGCAGTACTGCAGGCGGTTTGAGAGAGAGAGAGAGAGAGAGAGAGAGAGAGAGAGAGAGAGAGAGAATGCGGTGAAACAGAAGAATAGGAACCAGAAAAAGAAAAACAAATTATTTGAACAAGATATACAAACCCCAGGTAGGTCAACATCTGTTGGAATACGTTTGCAAAAGTTTCCAGAGTACTCTTGAACTTGAATGCCCTAGACATTTGAAAGGATAATTATCTTCTTCAACAGATTGTTCTCAGCAAAATATCATAAAGTTGGGAAGAAATCAAAAGTGAAAATTTCATTGCCCCATTAGAGTACCTGGCTGCATCTGACACGCATCACTGCTTCAAAACCTTGGGGCCTTGTAATATTCCATCTAAGATCATTGTAGAGCTTTGCAGGATCAGAAACAACTGAGAAGGGGTAATAATAATAAACCTGGAAAACAAAAGAAATCAACGTAAACTTAAACAATAAAAGAAGAAAAATTATAAAGGAAGAAAGACTGGAACATGTTAGCTGTAGTTCTATATCCAAAAGATATCCTATATTTCTAGCTCGAAGATTTTTTCTAATTTGATTCACTAATAAATTTTACTCTAGACGTTAAACACAATCTAAAGAACGTAGAGACACTGAATTACCAGATCAAAATATACTTTACAGGAGCAATATTTAAGCATGACATGCATATTTCATCACATACAGTAATAATTTCCAGAACACTCGAATGATAATAGAAAGAAATCCTACACCTTAGAATAGTCCCTTAAAAATACATAAAGGTGAATCCAAGCACATTTGATATTAAAAAGACTGGAATATACATAAAAGTGAATCCAAGCACTTTGGATATTAAAAAGACTGTAATAAACAGGCTTAAAGAGAAAACTTACTTGTAAACATGCTAAAAGGGAAAACTTACATGGTCTTCACACAAGTAATATATACACCATGAACATGCTATATAATAACCATAAATAAAAAGGTTTAAAATGATTTTAGCGCAATAACCATTAATATCGAAGGACCGCAGACAAATTTAAATACAGAAAAACACCATAAAAAAGCATGGAGAATTGGAAAATGAAGGGAAAAAGCTCTTTCCTAAGTACATAGAACATGAAAAACTTCCTTCTTAAGTACTCATAGAACACAAACCACGTAATAAATAATAGCATCCTCTAGTACCTGCCCTCCAGTTGTTCTTGGGATCACAGAGATAGAAGCAACATCCACATATGTCTGGGTAGTAATAAATATATCCACACAGACCTGAAACATTACAGGATAAATAAGTAGCCCGTACAAATTACACTAATTAGTTACAATGAGTGCAAAAAATCTCCACTGGCAAGTGCAGAGAGAATTCTAAATCATCAAGTGAAATGATCATAAAGGAAGTTTACCTGATACTCGGCAAATTCAATAGCCATTGTCTTAAAAGTTTTGTCAACTGGCTGGAGCAATTTATGGGCCTCCTACAAAAATGTTAAAGAAGGATCATAATCCAAACCGAAAGACAGTCCTGACTTGAAAAGACAAGCAATACCATTGTATTTATGGAAACTCTACAAATCGACAGGTTTTAATGCCTAATTTATTGCTATTAAGATTGACCTTTTCATTGCTAGAACTTTTTATTCCTACTCTGCCACTCCTTTTGTTATTATTATTGCTTTTAGAAGTACTCGTGCTGCTACAATTAATGCTTAAGCATTTCCAATGCAAATATATGTTAATGCTAGATTTGGCACATAGTTAAATGTTGCAGTTCAATGCATCTATGCTGTACAAATTCATGTTAAGTTCCAAAAAGCATCCAAATAAGAATAAATTTAGTAGTTTCAAAATAAAAAGGAAATTGCTCCAACTTTCAATTAACCTAATAAATACATTTCAAATGCCGGTTCTCAAATTCCATAATTTAGCTTTGCCGCATTATCAGGTGATTATGGCATTCCATGACATGGCCTATATAATTATCACCATCTTATTCTTTTCTCCAGGACATACGAGTGTATCAGATATGATAAAAGGACGAGCGTTAAATAGGACAAAGAACCAGAGTCCAGTGACGTTTTTTTTTTTTCTTCTTTCATTTTTCATGGTGATTACAGACATCCTCATTTAGCATATTTCAACAAAAATAGGTTGATACAAATTTATTTCTTATGCGACAGCCATCCCAATTTAATCAATAAAGTCATGAAATCCTCCTCTCAACAATTTTCATCAGGTTTCCAAAAATGCATAAGAGAGGTCTAAGAGATACGTTATGAAGACCATGGTCTCAATCATAATTTCTTAAAAATTGGGAAATAATGCTGAGAACAACCCAGTGGAGATGTTCAACTCCACCTAGCCAAGAAAATTGCAATATTACATAAACAAAACACCTTGCAGGAAAAACAAAACAAACCCATATCCTATACTCCAGAAACAGACAGATGGCAAAACATGATTTTCATACCTTCTCTCCTGCAGATACATTAGCTCTTCCTTCAGCTTCTCTAGCAGAAAGGGCACCAATGCCCGTTGATGGCAAAACTGCAGATAAAGAATCATCAGCATACTGAACGAACCAAAAAATCCTCTGAAGAAAATTAAAGATGCTAAAACGAATCACGGATTAACATAGGAAACTCGGTTCATCTAATAAATGACATGGATACTTTTAAAATGAGATATACAGGAGCACCAATCACAAAACTGAAAGTTTTGCTCAACATAGAGAAACTGTCGTTTGTAAGACTAGTCACAGCTTCCCCTAAATAGGAACTATGTTTTGGACAGTAGATGCCAGATGGTACCAAGATGGCAAGATAAAGTCTACCATTGTCCCCAAAACAACTCTCTTTTTAAGTTATATTTATACTTTGTTGTCCTCTTTCCCCAAACCACAGGGCCTCTACTTCTACTGACTTTCAGGTTATTCGAATTTGCAAACTTCTCTGTTCCATTCAGCATCTGATAATAAGGTATAATGAACAATACAAGTGTCACTGATTTGCATTCATGAGAAATACCAAAATCTTTTTTGCACCCGCATTAGCAAGCACCTGGTACATAAAATTGTTCAATTTCACAATTTGTAATGGATTGAGGTATCGATACAGTTTTTGTTTCTTATCACCAAAAAAGTTAATATATTTACAACTTCACTTTGCAGAAATCCAACTAAAAGCCTTTAAGGTACAATGTCCTCTACTTCTAGTCATCCAGACCCAAAAAGACCTAATAAGAATAATTGGCTGTCTCTACCAACAGAAACCATTTATGCAAAAATAATTAAGTTATGCATGCATACACGTATACATACACGCATAAATACACATAAATTTAATTCCTGTATGTAAGTTTCTGAACTTGCCTGACTGAAATACCATAAGTTTCCCTCCAGTGCTCTTCATGGCCAGGAAAGCAGCCTAAATTAGGGAGGAAATATAATATTAAAATGCATGCTTTGATTATTGATACACAAATATCACTCCATGTCATATGAACATGTGAAGAATGCAGTATTCCAGATTCTTGTAGCTAGCACAGAGTGCAAAAAGCACTGTTACTCTGTTAGTAATAAAGACACCTAAAGATCTCAGCATTCTTTGTCCATGTAAATATGTACGATGCACGTGTCCAAATGTCCCCCAACAATTCTAACCTAGTTAAAAACACCCAAGTCCAAAAAAGAAAATTACTAAGCCTAATCAATTTTATAGAGTAAACCCATACTGAAAAGCCAAAGTTTAATCGCAACTTTGCCTACCCCTTCCCGAAAAAAATAAATCTTCAAGAACATAACAAGAATATCTAAGTTATGTTTGCTACAAAATAGTGATCCAATCAGTTTTTGGCTTCTTGGGAGCATCCATCCAAACATTACATCACCTGCATTTTCGCTTGGTTACTTGTGGATGTTCAAATATTTAACGACTTGAGTATATATACAAAGCTATGACTTTCAACAATTTAAACTTTATTAAAGTCACACTAAAACATCATAAACTGATGGACCAATTTTACCTTTTCCTTCTTCTTCTTCTTCTTCTTCTTCTTCTTTTTTTATTTTTATTTTATTTTTATTTTTTATTTCCTATTTCGACAAAAAGAACCTAGCACGCAGTTGTATTGCACAACAACAATTTTATCGAAATAATTCAGTTTAGTTGAGATAAGATTCTTCATCTTAGGTATGTTTGTGGTTGTACACAAGAAATCAAAATTTAGGCTTCACATAGTATCAGGTAAGAAATCATTGTTATCCAAAAAACTACTGACATATGTGTTTCCAGGTATAACAGCACAAGTGAAACACAAGATTCACAACAATGTCTTGATCAAAATTGCATACCTTAATTGCAGCACCAAACGCTGATTCAGCAGATTTACTATTCTGAAACATGGTTGGAATGCTTTCCAGCAATAACTCTAAATGTTGGCGGCACTAGATCCCACCAGAAAAGGGGGAAAATGAAAAAGTCAACAAGAAGAAATTGCTCAACAACTAAGACAAGATCAATTTATTATTTGCAAATATTGCCTAAAACACAACATTATTAGATTAGGAAAAAAATGTAACAATAAAAAAAAATAACGGGAATAACAACAGCCTTAGATATTAACCTCGGATAGAGGAACAAGAACATCTGTCTGTAGTGGAGTATAAACATCTTGTACATCAGGAACTATTAGCATTAATGGCTGCAAACAGATTTTGGATGTCAGAATCACTGTAAATAACTGTTGAAAAGTTACAGGTCAAAACTACTCCATGAAACTAATTACGTATACAGACAAACGTATGCACATTTATAGTTTTTCTTTCTTTTTTTTTTTTAAAACAAAATTTTAAGAAATGAAATTTTACTGAGATAACAATTTAGAAAGGAAGATAAGCTGTGACCCTCAACAATATTATTAAGAAAAAGGTGACCACAGAAATGCTTTCCAATTCAACCATGGACAAGGAACATTCCCAAACTATTATCAGAGTAGATATCAATAAGCACAACCAATATTAAATTGTTCAAAAGAAAGTTCTGATTCTCGGAAATCTCTCCAAAGATCCTTATAATTCTTTAAAGCCACAAACCCATAGAATAGTAAGACAATCTATGTCAACATTTAAAAATAAACTTGGCATGCACAACTAAAAAAACAGAGCCACTGAATGTCTTATGTGCAGAGACACAGAATGTTGTGTGTGTGTGAGTGAGAGAGAGAGAGAGGGAGAGAGGAACTTTGTTTGCTCTTATGAGACTCATTGAATTTGAATTGAAATCTAATGTTCTATGTGCAGAGCCACTAAATGATGAACTTTGTTTGCTCTTATGAAACTAATTTGAACTTGATGAATATCTTCCAGTTTAAACTACCAATTGCATTCACTGAAATAAAGAAGTGATCACAATCAGTCAGAGATCCTCAATGTATGACGTTTTTAGGAATGAAGAGATGCTATATTCTGGAAGCAAATCTACTTATTAGTTAATAATTGTTCTTTTCTTCCAGCATATCTACCCACAACCCCGATAACTCCTTAAAGGCCCTAAGCCTCAACTTTGATGCACATGGTAAATTTTTGCCGGCAACTCATTAAATATCTTTCAATCCATCCTGCTAAATGACAAAACCAATATGTGAAAAGCTCTATTCATGTGAGTTGAAACTGTGGTAGCAACATCAACTTTGCTTGATTAGAAAAATAAAGTAGGCAGACCAGTCTTTCTCATCTTCTCATTAGATAAAACAACCATTAAAACACAACTACGCAGCAAACAAACAGCCAGTCAGCACTGCAGGTCCAAGAGAATATATGTACATTAAAAATTAACAGAATCCTATTTAGGCATTAGACATTTTTGTATAACACGTGTGGCCCTTCAATTGGATATGATATTTATCATAAATGCTAATTGCAGAAGACAATTATGCTAAAGTTCAGACAAACCAAAATGAGATGAATTCTTTTTTCACACATTATACCGACCCATCCCAAAAATGCTTTGTATAATTCATAAAAGAATCAGGACATATTTTCTTTAACAGGAAATGTAAAGATAATTCTCAACTTCACTCACTAACTCAAATTTTATGACAAGACAAAACAAAGATGACTTATATTTGACCTGCTGTAATGCACGTTTCAAATTGTAAAAATGGATTGTTGAGTCAAAGGTAGCAATTCCCACAATTGTCCGAGGGCCTTCCTGTGCCAATGAAAGCATCAAGTTATCAGTAATATAAATCCTGTTTTTCTTTTCCATTTTATTCTCTTTATATAAACATCACCACGTAAAATATATCCCAATGAAAAAAAACAAGGAACAATTTGTTAAGATGACAGGCCTCTGAGCATAGAGGACATAATGAAAGAAAGAAAGAAAATTCATTCGCAATTCTATTCATGACTGCAAACCAATTTTCAATAATATGCGATGAATGAAATTCATGAAATATTAAAATGCTAGAGATATACACTCCCATGTTTCAATTGTTTCCACAAAGTCAATTTCCATGTAAATCAATACACTAAACAGAAAAAACCAAGAAACATAAATCAATTAAAATTACAAGGTAATCAATATAAAGTTACAATATATAAATACTATTTGCAAATATGACGGCAACTGTCCCAGACGGCCAGACCCAATACATTCTTTCATTTCTCTTTCTGATCCTTCGTACCAAATAAGAGGGATGACTTTTTATTTCTTTCTTTCCATTCATACAAAATAAGAGAAAACTCACAACCTTCTCTTTATTTCCCTCACTTGATTATGTACTTCTCTTTCCTTCTTATATCCTATCCCTCCTCCCAAAAATGGCCCAAGAAAATTTCTTATTAGCACAAAAAAGTGGTATGTCTATACAGTTTCCTGAGGTTAGGAGTCACAAACACCAAGAAATGGAGGACCAATAAGGACATTAATGAATCACCAAACTCATATAATTCCTAGACAGCACAATTAAAAGCTCTAGATCTGGCAAACAAAGAATAAGAGAAACTTACAGGGAGATCAGAAATGACTTGATTGATTGCACTGCAAGCTGCAGCAGTTGCACCAGTTTGTATCGCATTCATGGACACATCAACGAGGAAAAAATACACTGCTGGCATTGGATCACGCACCTAGAATCGCATACATCATAGATTTAAATGAGGTCACTCAGAAAAGACAACAAAACAAGATACCACTTAATAACTAAATTTTGAGAACCTCATTTCACCCAAAAAAAAAAAAAACATTTTGAGCACTACTTCAGTTAATGCTAATTTACAAGTGTTAGGTAAGACCAAGTAAGAAAACCTCTTGCAAAAAGTCTTCAATTCAGCATATAATTGGAATAAGATAAAACATCCCCTAATATGCATGCACAGCTGTAGCCAAGTGATTGAAGTTAATACATTTTTGTTTGTTTCCTTCTCTTCTACTCACATCTTCTCTTGTTATCTTGTTGCAACTTTATATGTCTATTATAATACTTTACATTCTATTCTCCCAGACAGCCTAGAAAATCAGTACAACCAATATGTGCAACAAATAATCATATATTGATCCAAATAATAGGTGTGGGGCATTAATGATTGAAAAACCTATTTGTTTTGGCCGTAAGATGGCAGTTGTAACCGGGAATTGTGTGGAGATAGCAATTTTTTGGATTATTTGGTTGGAAAAGAATTCGTAAGTCACTAACCATGTATTCTTTTGTTGCAACAAATTCGACAGTTCCTCTACACAGCTCTGGTCTTTCATCCGCATCTCGACGCCTACCGTCGGGCCCCAGATTGCAGTGGTAGTCACGGGGCGTCTCATCAGTAAATCCTACAACGGGCAATGGGATAAGATGTTGGTTTCCAAATGACACTTGCACATCCATAAGTGGTAGATACTAACTATACAAATAATTAGTATCGCATTCCTCTCATTGCATTAAATGAAGATGAAGATATGGTGCCTTTTGCGCCACAAAGCAGGCTACATATGTTATCACAAAAAAGGTACAAAGATGAGCATGCACTTATACTTACCACACAAGTTACAGATGAATCGCTTTCCCTGGTCAATGAATTTCATGAAAGGATTTATGTAGCCCTTGCAGCGAGAACATCGAACAGGACCGCTTTCACCAAAATCCACAACCTACAACACAAAATATAATTAACACACTTATGCCTAGTCTATTTTCAATAGTATCAATATAATCTGTTAAATTCTAATGCCAAATATAAGTCAGATAACATCATTCAGAACACTATAAAGGAAGCCTCTCAATGCCAGTTTCATGATCAATTTCTTTACTTGTATTGGGTCATCTGATGGATGAGGAAGGGCAAGCGGTTGGACCAGCAAAGCTAAAGGCATCCCTGATGTTGTCAAAAGGTCAGAAGTGCATGGTATCTGTCAAATTTTGGGAAAAGAAGAATTACCAAATTAATACCAACAACATAGTGTATCCAGTGAGGTCGAGATTCAAAAGACTGAATATTGAGATTTCCCAAATAACTTCCATGCAACGCAAAGAAACTCTAACCTGATTGATAGTGCACCTCATGTAACGTGGACTACAATTCCCAGTGTCATTAACAATATAATCACTTGTAGCAGGCTTTAAGAAAATGAAAAGCAATCAGAAGAGAACAAATAGCAATTAAAAAGTCCTATGGCTAGATACTGGATTTCTCAAAACAAAGTAATAACTTCATAAGGCTCATGGATGGATAATCACCGGAGGAGAATTGGCCTGATTGCCTTGACGAGTTGCATGCAGGATAACTGAAGAACTTGGTAAGGGCCTTGGAATTTGATTTGGGTCAATTCTAGTTGATCCAGCAACAGGAGCTCCTGTTTGACCAATAGCAGGTTGTATAGTTGTCATGGATTGATTTGGCTGTTGCTGGGGTGGCATTCCATACATTCTGGGTGGTTGTGCAGGACCAGGAACTGGTGGAGGAGCCACCTAGAACAAAAGAGACGAGACAAAAAAGTTCAGAGCAAAGTGAAATGCTTTGAAAGTTGCATCCAACATATCTTCCTCCACAATTACTAGTATCACATCATCATATCACCAAGGAATAACCATCAATTTATTTTTATTTTTTAACAATAACAACAATAAAATAGCATTCTTGTTTATACAGCTTATTATGAACTTATGCATGTATTGGAACATCGTATAACACTCTTATCAATGTTCATAAAACTTTTTGTGTTAATTATGAAATCAGAAAAGGAAAGAGCATGAGAGGATAATAGTCCAATTGGATGATTCAACAGCCACCTCCACAATTATGCCTTCAGCTTCATCGTTCAAATTCCCTTCAAGAGTACATCATTCATAAAAGAGTACTAGCAACACTATTTTTCACTCTCTTTTACATTTATGTCTCATTACTTGACACATGGACTCCACTAAATATGTCGTATTATAATAATATACAAATCATTGTTGGAGCCCAAATGTAAAGCAATAAGATATGAGAATATAAAAAGAGTGAGAAAGAAAGCATTGCTAGCACTCATCTTCCTAAAAACATGGAAACTAAAAACACATAAAAGACCCACCCTCCGGAAAATTTTAAAAAAGAGTGAGAAAAGAAGCATTGCTAGCACTCATCTTCCTAAAAACATGGAAACTAAAAACACATAAAAGACCCACCCACCGGAAAATTTAAAAAAAGAGAGAAAAAAAGCATTGCTAGCACCCATCTTCCTAAAAACATGGAAACTAAAAACACATAAAGGACCCACCCTCAGGAAAATTTTACCTTTCTCTTTTGGGTTTTGGGAGGTAAACCCTCTAGCATATCTTGATGCTTTACGAATATATGAATTTTTACTTTTATGAGAATGAAAGACTTAAGGGCTATTATGGGACATGTGTCCAAGGTAAGTCATCAAGAAGATACTCAAATCTTAAAAATGGTTAAACTAATCAAACTCTGAATGAAGTACTTTTGCATGCATCCTTTATCTCTAGTGATGCAATAGACATACTTTTCTCAAATGAATGCACGTAACCTTTTTCTTTAATTGTTTACTACTATCATCATTTCATAGTTGTGGCATGGATACGTATTGCAAACAAGGCAATGTTAAACAAATATTACATCCTAATGGATAATACAAATACCTCCCAAAAACAAAAGTTTTTGCAAGTGGAACTCACTGCAAACAGATAAGTATAAAAACAAAGAAGAAATCAGCATAAAAAAAAGGAGGTAAAGAGACTTCAAAAATACTATATTGCCCAGGAAAGTCATGTAAATGATAATATGGTGCAAAATAAATCAATACACCAACAGTAACAAGGCATAAATTCAGGCAACACAGGCTGCCATACCTGTCCAGGTTGCACTGGCCATGTAGGTGAGCCAAAATGAGAACCTGTAGCTGAAAAAGGTGATGGTGGTTGCACGGGAGGACCTGCTGGAAGATCAGTGCTCATTGTTGGAGCACGAGGAGGCACAACTGCCGTTGTCGGCGGTCCAAAAGGCGGTTGCTGAACATTTCCAGTCGGCGGAAATCGGGGACCACCTGGCACAGCCCCTGAACCAAAGCTTGGTGGACCATTGGTCATCAATCCACCTGGAGCCCTATATGGTGGCACAATCTGACCAGTAGCAAAAGGTGAAGAACCAGGAATAGGTTGAGCACCTGGTGGCAGTGATGGTGATGCTACTGGACCGCTTGGTAAACTAGACGACGGAGGAACACCAGAAGGAAGTGGCCCAGAACCAGGTGGAATGTAACCACCCAATGAAGAGGGCAAAGACCCGGGAGGTGGTCTTGACACAAATGGTGAAGGCTGGCCTACGGGTGGCCCGGAAGGTCTTACTGGTGCTCCACCAGAGGGTAACATGGCTTGTGGGGGTCCTGATGGCGGCATTGCAGGCCTTGCAAGTGCAGCTGGAGGAGGTCCAGGGCGAGAAAAGGGTGGTGGTGCACCAGGGAATCCCTGGGAAGGGGCTGATGAAGCAAAAGGCGGCGGCTGGCCAAATGGGGCAGGTCTAGGACCAGAATTAGGCAAAGACGGGGGCCGGTAGAGATTCAAATTCTGCAAATTCTCAGCCAAGGAATCAGGAACTCTTTGGGCATTTGGGTTGTAATTCGGAGGTGGTGTTAGGCTGTTACTGCCGGGCCTAGGTGCCCCTGGAGGAGGCACATTCGCAGCCATTGACCAATCAAATCAAAAACCCAGATCCCCTTTTTCTCTTCAATTTATATCAAATCCTTCAGGTAATACTGAAATCCCATTTCAACAATCCACGATCCAAAGGTATATCAACGAACAAAAAGAAAAAGAAAAAAAAAAAAAAACACCCATTTCAGAATCATCACCAAAAACAAAAATTAATTCCAGAAAATTAAACAATAACTCTAAATTCGCAAACTATACAATTTTCCAAATCGAAAAAAAATCAGATAAAGCCAGATCATTCATCTTCTTCCATCTTACTCAACCTCAATCCTAACAACAGACTAACCCAAATCAAAGACTATATAGATTCACCCATTTCTTGCAACACTTCATAATTATGCTTTTTCAATAGTATATATAAAGAGATCTAAAGAAAAATTGTCGTTGAAAACTGAATTATGAGTTATAATTAGGTATAGAAAGAGAAGAAGATGCACCAGACGATAATGGTGGATTGCTGCGAGCGCCGATGATGCTTCTTCTTCTTCTTTCTCTTTCGCGCGAGTCCTGAAGACGAAGCCACTGAAATGACGAACCCAAAATGAGGAGCTTTTTTATTTTTATTTTATGATTTTTCTTTTTTATTTTCTTGAAATGATTTCCATGATTTATATTTACAGACTGGGGTTGGGTTGGGTTGGGTTCGGTGTTTTGTACTGAAATTTGTTTATTTACTTTTTTCTGATTTTTATTTTTAACTTTTAACCTTTTTTTTTAGGAGAATTTTTAACTTTTAGCCTTTATGCTATATAGATTATAGAGAGTGCCGACCGGTTACAACTAACTGCCAATTGGACAGTGCCACGTAATATTGTAGCGTCACTATTTGGGCTGTGTACGCCGTATGGAAGCAGAACCCAGTGTTTGCCTTTTATCAGTATGCCACGTCAGAAAAATAAAAAAATTTCCTTTTTTTGAAGAATGAGAATGTGCCAATGTGGACACTTTTTTAGAATAATGCTATAGGGTACCAGTGGTGTCCAGCACCATAATGATGTGTCAATCTGTCACTGGCTAATCATAATTATAATTCAGGTGGGGCCCAGGTGAGACCCAATTTATTAATTAAATCATCCAGTGACAAACAGACATGTCATTGTGGTGCTGGGCACCACTGGTGCCTTATAGCATTGTTCCTCTTTTTATCATTATTTTTACACTTTCCAATCTTATGCTTAATTATGATTTTTTTTCTTTTTTTACATATTTGAATTCTATTTTGACTTCTATATTATAAGAATGTGAAATCAAATTTTAAATTTATATACTAAACAGTGAGTTCAAAAAATATAAAAATTAAAAATTAATAGAGTGCAATTAACAATGAAAAATGTGTTTACTTGCACATAACTTCTAAAATAAGCCCATAAGGCTAGCTCAGTGGGTTGGGTGGGATTAGAATTGGGTACTAAGTTAGAAATTCGATTCCCAAAATGTGTGAATTATTTTCCTTTCTTTATAATAACTAAAGGTCATTAATTAAACTCCACTTAAAAAAAAAAATCACTATAATACTCGTGCTTGTATAAGTGTCAAAATTCAATATTTCATATGACTATGCTTCCAATTCTAGGGATTTGGACTTTTTTTACCTAAGTTTTCAAAAATGATACTAAAAATACAATCTTCGCAAAGTAATTATTTTTTTCATGCTATATTCAGTAGTATTTTTCTAAATATTTTAGTTATTGGAAATCGAGAAACTAATTTAATTACTGGTAGGGGTGTTCATGGTCGGTCTGGACGGTCTAAATCGCCAATCTAGAAATTAATCCGAATGTAGGGTTTGGTTGGTTTACCAATCCATGCGGTTTGAGTTGGTCGATTCAAACCGGCCAGACCACACCTACATTTTTGCGGCCGGTTTGGGTGGTTTCCGCGATTTAAAAACTTACAAATTTTGAATTATTACAACATCAACTAAGCTCATATCATAATCATATTTCATCTAAAATTTAAAGTCCAAATATAAAACGAAACCATAACATAGTTAAAAGATACAACCAAATCGAAAGCCCTACTAAACTTAAATTTTAGTTACAACTTACAATCTAATCAAAATTGAATAGCAAACTTAAAATTTTTAATCTTAAACACATTACAACAACAAGATTTAAAGTCTAAAATATCATAAGAGTCTTAAGTGACATAGTCTTAAATGAGCTAAAAGTAATTATTACTCAATTAGAATGAATGAGCTTAAATTTTTAACTACTACTATACATATTTTTTAAAAATATATATATATATACAAACTTATTGGCCGGTTTGGTTTGAATCCGACCGAAATTGTCTAAAACTGAAAACCAAACCGGTCAAGTCGGTTTTTATTTTTTCTAATCCGTAATCGGCCGTTTAAGAAGAGAATCCGCCTAGATTGGGCGGTTTGGACTGGATTGGGCGGTTTCCACGGTTTGGCTGTTTTTTTGAACACCCCTAATTACTGGAAACTAAGAACTAATTTGTTTTCTGGTAACCAAATTGATTTCTAGTTTTCAGCAAACCAAATTAGTTTCAAATAATATTTTTCTTTAGTTTCTAATAATCTTTGTTTTTTGATTATATATAATCAAATTGGTTTTTTTTTTTTTTTGAGGGGGAAAGAGAATTTAGTTATTAATTTTAAGAAACTAAACTGGTTTCCAGTAACTAAATTGATTTCTTGGTTTTGAGAACTAAATTAGTTTATCAGTTTCCAGTAATAAAAATATTTAGAAAAACACAACTGAATGTCGTATGGTAAAAATAATTATTCTGAGAAGGTCGTATATTTGATGTTTTTTTTTTTAAGTCGTACAGAGTGTCATTTTCTCCCAATTCTATGCATGATTTGTTTCGAGGAAATTGGACACGACATGTTGAGTTTTAGGGTGAAATATCCTTTTTAGGCAAATTATTTTGAACAATTTTTCTAGGATTGTCGCAATATTTATGGTTCTAGAAAAGTTATAGATTTATATCCGAATTTTTGGCGTATTTACCTCCTAAATTCTATTGTAGATTAGCAATATTGCTTATGAGTTTTTAGTTTTGATAATTAGGTCCTTTAGTTTACAGATTAGTAGCAATCACTCCAATCTACCAATAGAAATAGTTATGTGACCTCCACATGGGTAAAGGAACAATTGATACATTACTATATGGAACAATTGATACATTACTATACCCAATTGCTAGAGAAAAAAACAAGCTTTAGGGGAAAATAAAAATTTTAAACTAATTCAAAATAAATTGAGATTATCTCTAAACTAATTTCAGTTGGTCCAATTTAAATTAATTTAGAGTTGATCTCCATTTATTTTGAACTAGTTTAGAATTTGAATTTAAACTTTTTTTTTCCTAATGCTTTTACTTTTCCTTCATGGCAATTTGGTGTTGTATAATATGAAATATACCCATAAGACACTCGGTTTGGAGGTAACATGCCTTTTGTTAGTTTCTTAACATCTACTAATGAATTAGAGATTTTGTTTTTTATGATATTAATGAATTAGAGTTGATTACCTCTAATATGTAAATTTAATGACCTAATTGCTAAAGGTAAAAACTTAGGGCCATAAAAAAAAAATTAGCATATCATTTTTTAAATTATAGTACAAGTGCAACATTTTTTTTTCCATTCCACAAAATCTAGAGAATTTTTTAAGAAAAGCCAAAATTTAGGTAAAACATAAAAAATTGTTATCTTTTGTGAAATTGAAATATTGTATCATTTATTAAATCAAAAGAGAATTATCTAACTTTTTCTTTTTTGGGGGTAAAGTTGATTTATGTACTTAAAATTTATATGAATTTATGGGTTTATAATTTGCATTAATTAAAACCACATACATTTTTTTTTTGCTACGAAATTAATCTTATTTTAGCCTTAAACAACATATCGTTTTTATTCATTTGTACCTTCGCATTACGAATCTCTAACTCCAAATTTTGAAATCTTCCTCAATTTGCCTCTAATGAATTCTCAACATTTCCCTATTCGACCTCATCAAATCCCATATTCATCCAAATAACGCTTTGACTAGTTCTCAACCGCACCTCACTTAAGGTTTCTGTTTCAAAACCAAATAAGACCAGTACATACACCTCAGGTCGAACGTGAGTCTGGCTATCATGGTCGGCGACGTAAACTCAAAGCCGATCATCCCAATCCTAAATATCAAGCTCATCGGAACTATACTGAATCTCCATTTCTGACGATGCTCACAACTCAGCTCAATGACCGAGTCAAGTCCGGTAGCCACAAGAAAGAATCAGTCATCGAGTTCAGGTGCAGCCATGTCCAGAATCACAAGTCAGTCTCTCTCTCTCTCTCTCTCTCTCTCTCTCTCTCACACACACACAGACACACACACAGACACACACATTTTGAATTCATAAATTTTTCACTGGTTATCGATTATCGTATAATGAAGTAACTCTCATTTAGTGTGTTGTGCTAACGGCAACTGATAGAATTTTGTCTCAATATATCTTAGGGCCGTTTGGTACGGGGTTTCCAAATTTTCGAATTAATGGAATATAAAAGAGGTGATATAATCATCTACTATCTTGAATAATTATGTTTGATTATGTATTAGAATCTTGTCCACGATTCCCAGGTAGGTTAGAATATTATGTTTGGTTTAACTGCTAATATACTAATATTTTATTTTATTTTTGGTAAATACCTTGAATAATTATTTTATATAATAATTAAATATTCCATCAAACGAAAAATTTTCTTATAAAATAATGAATTCAGCTATTTTAATCTAAATTAATTATAAGCGAAAATTCTAAAATAGTGAATAATTTCAACGAAATCTGATCAACTTCTTCTTTTTAATTTTTTTTCTTTTAAATTTAATATATACAAATTAAGAGTACAATACATACTAAAATAATAACAAGAGGGACAACAACAAAATCCAAAAAAGAAAAAAAAATTTAGATATATTAAAATAGGGCCGTCATGCTGTCCATTTTTCTATAAAACTTAATTAACTATTTTATTAAAAACCAGAGCATCATTTGAACTTAAATCACTGTATGGCTATTTTTATATATCAGTTAAAAGTACACGTGTCATAGGATCATACATGAGTACGAGGTTAGCATCATGGGGTTTTTACACTATGGCACTGCGGCCCCACTGATGGTGCAGAGTCTATGAATCTACGCGGGGTATTTCTTCTGATTACCTCCCCATTTCGCAGGCGTAGGCAATGCGGTTGCCCCTCTAGGTTTGGTAGGTGACACGTCGGTATCCCCTCCCGTTATGGGCTAGTGTCAGGTAGACCGTATGGCACACGTGGTGCTAACATCCTGGTTTCTATTGATGAGAGGTGGTGAACTCATGGGTATGGATGGATTTGTGTCATGTGTTTGTGGACTGATTAGTTTTTAGATATCATGCTTTCTGTACATCTATATATATGTATGTGCATACATACTATTGATTTTGGATACTTTTATGTATATATGCACATATAGTTTTGCGAATGTGTTTTGGATTAAACTAACCATGCATGGGCTTTCCATCATTAAAAAGATTTTTAAATGAGGTAACGGTTTCTCTACTGAGCTCTCGAGTTCACCTTTCCTATTTTCCTTCCTTTCAGGTGGTTGTTTATTCGAGTCAGTTGTCTCGATGGTTAGGCAAGTCGCTTAGCTTACGTTTATGGTCTTATTCCTATTCCTCTTTGGTTGGTCCTTATATCATGTCATATCTTTTTTCATTTCAAACTATTTAGCTAAGTTTGTTGTTTATGCTAAGTGAATGTATGAGGATGTTATTACTACTATTTGAGGATTTGATGTATAAATGGGACACTATAGTTCCCAAGGAGCATATTTTCAAAGTTTTAGGTACTTGGAGTTTTGACTAACTCTGTAAATTAATTTTTAGACTTTCCTACTCAAGATTTATTAAATTCATTTAATCAATGCTAGATTTTTATTAAACTAAGTTTTTGTACAACTTAACTATGTTTTCTTGAATCTTAATCGGCGTTTCTTTCTTGATAAACTAAACTAAAGATGAGCTCCTTTTTTACATAAAGTTTCTAATGATTTGAGGACTAAAATGGAAAATCCAAGTACTTGGTTTCTTACAAATTTTTACAAATTCTTTATTTATCTTTATTTACACTCAAAATTACTAAAAGTCACGGCCTTAGATTTTCAGTCGTGACAGAATTAGTATCAGAGTACAGTTTCAGATTCGTCTAGGATCATGCCTGTGTTAATTTTTAATGTTTAAAAATGTTTTGGAAATAGTTTTGACAAATACCTGATATATATCGCTTGCGAATTGGCTAGATAAGTTACTTTTGCCCCTATTCCTTCCAAGCCCTCTCTTAAACCTCTACAAAGTGAAATTCTAGTATCTTTGGGATGGTGATTTCCCAAGAATTTTCGTCTCGGATGTGTCAGGTTGACATGAGACTATTAAATTCTACTCTTAACGTAATCCCTTGCTTCGAATGGACGTTCGTTCTTGCACTTTTCCGTCCATTCGGATTGTAGGCTACATGAACCTCATAGGTTCTGATATAGCAATTCGGTATCTTGCATCTTGGTTGTTATGTTTTGACTGTCTTATGGATTGTCTATATGTTGTCACTCGGATTTTGTTATCACTTTTGTTTGTAGTATTTGATTGTGGTTGTATTTTCTTGGGGATTTTTGCTTGCAATACACTGGTTTGGTGTTTGCACTTCACTGATGTGGGTTGACTTTATTAGTGTTTATTAGACTGAGATATTACTTTCTTAGAATTGATATTTTCGTGATTACCCGATTTGGATACATCGTGACTTGGTAATATATATGCAGTGTCCATGTTAATGATACTTTTTGCATAGCTTGCTCATTGATTAAGTGATTAGTTTGATATTTTGAGATATTGTTTAACTATAGTGATTGCATATCTCTAGTTTCATCAAGTTCTGTTATTGTGGTTCTTTGAATGAGAATTCTTGAGTTGTTGAGGGTTTAGTTAGATTTAAAACCGAGTCATTTGATTTTGGAACTTTTGGAAATACTAAGTCGACAATTAACATTTTGAATGGCGTAGATCTTTGTATTTGACCAAAGTGAGATATTTATTTTCAAAGAGATTGTGAACATTTTGGCATTGGTTAGTTGAGAGTAATACACTTTTTTTCAAAGGAAGTATTATTTTAAATTAATATGTCACTTTGAGACTAAGCCTTGTGAAACAACCAACCTATTCGTATATTAGTGAGATTTTATTTTACATTAGGTGATGTTGATTTGAAGGACCTCTAGACCAAAGTAAATTATTTTTATAAATGTATATGCATAAATCAAGCTTTGTAAATTCCTTTTTAAATTTTGGACTTAGTAGATTACTAAATATTTTTCAGCCTCTACTTAATACTTGATTTGAGATCAAATGAATGCTTTCGAAAATTGACTTACAAGTTTACTGAAAAAAAAAGGATGGATGTAAGTCACTTAAGAAAAGTTTTGAAAAAAAAGATATTCACAAGTTCGACTACTCGGTAAACTTTGGTGTGGATTGAAAATAATTTTGTGGGGAGAAATCTTTAGCTTCACGCATGTATTTGAAGAGTTATGCATGTAATTTCTCTAGGATAATATTGTTTAGAAGATATAAACTTGATATGATTACTTGCATTATAAAAATCCTTATTGGGTGAAAATGTTTGAATTAGGAATTATGATTTAAATCCTGTGAAGCTTGTCATTTGTGTCTTGTGCGCTCGATGGTCCAAATTGCATGTTTCTTCTAAATTTTCTTTAATATGGTTTATCTTGTTGGTTAATGCATGGTCCCTTGGTGTTCGTTGGATTGTTGAGTCATTATGATTCATGCTAACTTAATTTTTACGGTGTGAACAAGCTGCATTCGATTTTGCAGAACTTGTCATAATTGGATTTTGGGCATTGTGTAATTGGTTTTGACCAGTAGCCCCAGTGTTGAGAAGACTTGGGAGGAGAATGAAATTTAGATTTTCAAATTAATGAATGGTATTGAGTTACATACTTTGACTTTATATTTGATGGGTTTTTGAGTTGTGAATATTAATGTGTAATGCTCTTCTTGAAGGTTTAATTGTAGCTTTCCAATTCATGGAGTTTATGTATATATATTAACTAGTTGGTTATACCTAGTATAAATCTTTATTAACTATTAATGTTTATTTTAAAAGGCTAAGTGAGAATTGGTGTTTGTTTTACCCATTTTGAGAAAATATTTTGACAATATTTTACACTTTAATATTTTCTAAACTACCTTATTTTCCTTAAAAAAAAAAGTGTGAACTTTCAAACTTTTTGAGAAACTTGTTTGATTGTTTTGGAAAATATTTTAGAATTCTACAAAAAGTATCCCATCGTGTCTGGTTGTGATATGGATTGAGGTCCAAATGTTTTATTAGTTTTGAAAGAAAAATCGGCCATGGTGATTTAAATATGGCCTTGTAACACCACTGGGCCTCACCCAAAAGTGTTAGCTTTAAGGTACTTTTGGGCTCATAGGCCATCACTTAAATACCCATGATCTTCCCAGAGCATACCTGATGTAGGACTTGGGGCGTTACAATCTCTCCCCGTTAAAGGCCTATCGTCCTCGTTAAGGGGTCCACATTCAGTAGTCCACGTATAACCCCTATGGGCGGGGTCCATATTCACCACGATTTCGGCCCGTGGCAGCCTTCCAAGGCCCACACAGATATGGACTAGGTCGGCTCTGATACCATTTAATTGTAACACCACCTTAGTCTAAGGTTATTAGATTAGAAGATATTATCATTGAATTCCTTAAACTTTAAAAGAAATGCGGAATATTTTTTTTTTATAAAATAAATATCTCATTAAAGTCTCTATTAAATTCATAAAGAAAATACTAACAATAATTTGAAAGTCATGTAAGCTAAAGAAA
>JXTC01000048.1:1344857-1364052 GCA_002914845.1 Trema orientale
GAAACATACCATTTTATAAAATAATGTCATGCATATGGATGACCATGCCTCACATAAAATAATATGTTATATGTCATCAATTTCCACGTAAAACAAATATAACACATAATTATACAATGTAAAACATATAAACAATTAAAGCAGTTAAGTATGGTTTACTTACTTTAAATCCAAGCGAAAATAAAAAGTCAAGAAAAGTGAGAATATCCTCCGAATATTTACGATGTACGTGACCGTTGCAACTTGTTGAAGCGCACTGAGGAGTGGGCCAGTGGACTGAGCATCCCTCTCTCGGTCCTCGATGACCACCCTATACTAGATTTGGCGATCGACGGCTCAGACGAGGTTTACCCAGATCTCTCTCTCTCTCTGTATTTCTCTCTGTATGTTCTTTATTTATCATAATTGATTTTGCATTATTTTCTTTCTAGGTTTTGTTATGCCTTTTTGTTGATTTCTTTTTCTGGGTATCTTTTGACATATACTAATCTGGAACATACGGAGGAAGTGAATGATTTCTGGGGATTTTTCAATTGAGTTGAGCCTTTATTTTTCAATTGATTTCTGGGAATTTGCTAACATCAAGAGATGTGTTAGACTAATCCAAGTCTATTCATTAACTCAACGCTTATTGTGGGATCTAGTAATAAATTATAGGCTCCTGGTAAGAGACCGACACATACGTGATGATGGGTACATGGCTTTAGCAGTATTTTAACTCTTATGGTTGGATTCATGGGACTACGCCCATAGACGATCATCGAGTCATAATCTGTCTTGAGTGCGCAAGTGACTAATATAAGGTTGTATAAAGTTGATGTGGTCCAACCTGGTCCTTGTTGATGTGGTCCCATCTGAGTATAAGGTTGTAGTATTTGCTTTGTTCCTAATGTAGTGATTTAGTGTAAATTGCTTGAGGGTGATCGGCTCATTGGAGTGTTCACATGGAAAAGTCGTCTCTCTGTGAGTACTTTAATATCCCTTCTTTGAATTAATACACGCAGAAGAAAAGTTGTCTATATATGCTTATATGTTCTTAATTTTGGGCATGGTTTCAGCCTGATGATATATAATTATTAAAACTTCAAATAAATAAGGCTTAACATGTTAACAAGTAGACTAATAATGATAGCATAATTTGATAATTTGACTGCAAAAGTCTAAATTCTCTATATATGATTAGGAATAGACATTATAAACATATTAAGGTCCATGATTTTTCTCCATTAGTTCAATAGTTTTTGCATTGTAATGTTATGTATCCTTATCACTTATCAGTACCAACTTCCGTTACCTATAAGTAAATCCATAATTTTGCTGACTAATGTTCATCTAGCTGTCCTGTTAATATAGGAGTACTCTCGTCTGATTTCATTTATTTATTTATTGCACAAAGTTATTTTAAGTTCATTGCTTATGTCTAATCATCCTAATATTAGATGTATACATTGTGTAGGAACTTGAAAGATCTTTGTCTTGGAGGAACATTGGCACCAGAACTTAAAGACCTTGCCCACAAAAAATCAATGTAAGCATTTCTTATACAATCAAGAAAATTTCTATGACTTAATTTTAAGTCTTCATCGCTCCTTGTATTATAGTTTGTTGAGAAAACACATATTGTGCATATATGTAGATGATTGATGATATTTGTTTCTTTTTAAAGTTAAATATTCCGTTAATGGATGATAGTATTAAAGTTAAATCTTGTTAATCACGCTATCTGTGTTAGGTAATTACGTGTGACTAAGGTTTTGTTTTGGGGGCATGGGGTGAATGCTCATGAATCATTCTAGAGTTCTTTAAATCACTCTAATTTGGCATGCGACTTGCCATTAATAGCACTAAAAAAGGTCAATTACAAAAGTTCAGGCTTTTTCGTATGCTGTTATGAGCTTGCCTATGACATATTGTAATACCATGTTGATTTTCTTTTTGTTTTCTTCTTTTGTTTATTTGTTTCTTCTTTTGTTTAGGCCAATCCAAGAATCTGCAGCACCAGCTCTAGCTCCTGCCATACAAGTCTACAGCCTCTTTCATGACATACTTTGTCATGATACACAGAACATGTTACGCAACTATCTGTAGGTACTTAATTTTTTCAAAAAAATCATATTGCTTGAACAGACTGTAAGCACACACGCTATTTAAGATACGTTTTGTAAGGAAAATGAGAATTAGGAAGTTAAGAAGCTCTAGAAGCGAATCTAAATCATAATGTTTTTTATATGTTTTTTATATGATATATATGTTGCCATCTCGTGGCATACTATCAATTATTACACACACTGACATAATATCAATTATATTCTTTGAATTATGTTAGGAAGTTACACACTTAATCAAATATGTCGTCTATGCAAGAAGTAACAGGATCATGTGACATTGGTGGTCAAGATGATGATTATGTATCTTCTGTAGGCACCCAAGAAGTACGATCTCATGGCATTGAAAGAAATGATAGTGATAAAAATGATAGTGAGAGTGGAACAAAAAAATGAAGGCTTACATCTATTGTATGGGAGTATTTTAAAAGGCAAAAAATTAATGGAGTGATGAAAGCAGTTTGTGGTCATTGTGGAAGGCATTTAGGGGGCAACAACCGTAATAGGACAAAATATTTACATGATCATTTAGATAGATGTCCTCTAAGAAAAGCTCAAAATATCACGAATCCTAGGAAAACAAATGATGGAAGCCCTGCAGTTATTACTCACACTTTTGACCCTGAAGTAGCAAGAAAAAAGTTAGCACACATGATTATTCTACACGAGTACCCTTTGTCCATGGTAGAGCATGTTGGGTTCATTAAGCATGTTGGGTTCATTGAGTTTTTGAACTTTATTTGTCCTTCATTCCAAGTGATCTCTAGAAATATTATTAGATCTGATATTTTAAAGATTTTTAGAGCTGAGAAGGATAAGACAATATAAATCTTAGAGCAAAACAAAAGTAGAATAGCTATCACTACTAATATGTGGACTGCTAATAATCAGAAAAGAGGATATATGACCGTGACAGCTCATTTCATTGATGATTGCTAGAGACATTTTTGCCATTCCTGTTAATACTGTTGCTTCAGAATCTACATTTAGCATTGGAGGTAGACATGTGGGTCCTCACCGAGCAAGACTTCATCAATCTACATTGGAGGTATTGATTTGTACTCAAAATTGGTTGCGGAATAATAAGTAAGGTAGACATGGTTTTCAAATTTTTTAAAGATGTTTTCTTAATCTTGTCATGATAGTTTACTAACAATTTTATGCTGGTTTGCTTTATAGCAATGGCTGAAATTCTCACATTGAATAATGAAGATACGGATGTAGATCCATCATTAGTATTTTTTTTTTAAAACTTTCTTGACTAGTTGGTTACTTTATTTATATTTACATTAATATTTGTTTTATTTTTTTGTCACAGGAGCCATATGCAGTTGAGCTAGAGGAATAGGAGCCATATGTGATTGAGCTAGAAGATTAGGAGAAAATTTTAGTTGTGTTATATTGGATTTCTGTCAAATTTGCTTTATGTATGTTTATACCATTACTTTTTTTTTGTTAAAATTGTTTGTGCACTTTTTATAGGCCTAGCCTTTCAATGTCGAAAGCCTCACAAATATTATAAATTTCTTGGACTTTGGATGGACGTCCTATGATCTAAGCCCAAATGACGAAATAAATGACCCATTCTAGAAAATTAAGCACATCTGTCTAATCTAATAGTAATGTCCTTTATTACGAATGTTATTTTAATTTAATCAAGAATACCATATACCCCTAAATGATTTTAAGGGAAAAAACAACGTAATTTTCTAAAGTGCCATGTACTATTTAGTAACTGTGATGTATTCTCTAATAATCCATAACATTAATACAAAATCAGTAATTAGTAATGAATAAGGAATATATTAAAAAGCTTATAAAAATAGAATATTCTAAAAAGGTAATACAACGTCAACTAAAAAAAAAATTGCATGTTCTTAAGATGGTATATATTTTGTTTTTAGAAATCTTTTTTTTTNGGTTTTCTTGATGAGGTTTTATACTGAATAAAAGATTTGAAATACTTTTGAAACTTTTCATGGTTTGAATACTTGCATTTCAAATTAAAGTTTGCACTAATGTTTTTACTTTGGTGAATTCCAGTTTGGGTGCTCTAGTCTTATATTTGACTAGAAATAATCTGTGTTTTGAGTTATTCCTTGCTCTAATCGGATAACAAAAAGTGGTTATGAACCATTGGACTCTCTTTCTCATCTTCGACCTCTAAACTCGTTTATCTTGTGTGGTGTAACACAAGGATCCTTATTTTTCGTCTTAAACTTTATTCGATTATGTTATGTACTTGAAAGGGGACTCCTATTAAGAGTCATTGACTTAGAGATTATCGAGGTCCAGGATCTAGCTACAGATAAATGGGTATATCCCTGGAGATTATTGATCTGGTGTGATCAGCGGGGCAGTATTCTTATATCTGACATTTGGTCTCCTGTTCTATTATGGTGCTTTACAATCAGTGTTCGGAGTCTTGTGTTCCAGGCTTCTTGCCATAGTTATCATCATTATCTTTTGATCACTCACATACTTGAGGTTGTCATTTCCGACTATGGGTGTTGAGATTCTTGTACCTATTGTTTGTTATCCCAAGATTAGCTAACCCAAGAGGGGGGGTGAATTGGATTTTAAAAACTTTTGCAAACGTTTCAAATAAAACAACTAGAATATGCAAGTAACGAATAAAGCGAGTAAAAATAGCAAGTAAACAAATACAATCTCAAAGTAAATAAATTAAGGAGGTAGGGATAGAGAGATTGCAAACGCTATTTTTACGAGGTTCGACAAACTCGATGGTTTGCCTACGTCCCCGGCCCTCCGCAACTTGCTTTGAGCTTTCCACTATCGGATCAAAGTTATGGGCTTGACCGACCCTTGTACAAACAAGTGATTTCTCCTTAGGCACACTTAAGCCTTTACAATAGTCTTGACTCCGGCTCTATTACGCCTAACTCGGATTGTTTTGACTCCGGTGTCAACCTCACCTATAACCGGGTTGTTTAGAATCCGGTGCCAACCTCACCTCACAAATACAAGATATATTTTGGATTGAATCACTCAACAACGATCTCTCCTCAATGTAATTTGATACAATGTAAACTTAGGAAAAATGAGTATAAGCACAAGATATAATCTAGTTAGGCTCAAAGATTTTGTGAAATATGAATTTGAAAGTTTGATCACAAAATGTAGGCTATTAAGACTTGTAAGAATGTTTAAGACAATGTAGGATAGCTCAAAAAGGTTATTTGAGTTTTAAAATAGCTTCTATTTATAAGTCCCATTGAAAACTAGCCGTTTCTAGCCATTTTAAAAAGTTTCTGGAGTTTTCGGTAGACTCACCGGTAGACCGGTAGTTTCCGGTAGACTCCCGAAACTAGCCGTTGGAAGTGCGGTTGCAACGGTCGAAAAATAACGGTCAAAAATGGATTTTTCGGTCTACCGGGTGGTCTACCGGTAGCCATTTCCGGTAGGCCGGTAGCCATTTCCGGTCTACCTATAAATCTCGTTCTTTTGACAGTTTTTGACAGTTTTTGGCGTTTTTGCAAATTCTGACAGCTTTTGGCGTTTTTCAAAATGTGACTTCTAAACATGTTTTAAACACTTTAAAATCATTAGAAAACACTCTAAAAAGAATATTTAGACTATTGCAAACTTGTTCTAATTTAATACAAGTATTTAACAACAATTTAGAAAGTGTTCATATTAAAACAAATTTTAGTTTGCAAATAGAATATCTCTTTTTGTCCTAAATCAAATTTTGTAACTTTTAATGATCATAGAACTTAAAAAGTGTACAAATACTTTTTCAAATCAAATGAATATTTTGAAAAGAACTTTGATTTGAAAAATCTTTTTGTTAGATAATTTGAGCCCATAAAAGATCATAGGATGTGCAAACATAAATTCTCATACAAGACTAAATACTTTTACCATTTTTCTAACTAAGTCTTGTATCATTGATCTTTGATGTTCTTCATGCTTCAAATCCATCTTGAGTATCTTTTGTGATTTGTTCATCAATTTTGCTACATACTCAAGTAAATCATTAGTCCTTAATCATATGTTTGTTAATATCAAAACATGAGTATTAGATTGAAACCTAAAAGGTCAACATTGTTGAGCCATCTCATACTTCCATATATCTTCGAGCGCACCCCTATTCTATACAATTGTGAGGGTTAGTATAATGGCGGGGTTTTGGTGTTAAGTGAGGAGTATCTAATCACATGCTTTCATTAACGAACATTCAGTTTAATACTTTTAAATTCCATAGTCAAGTGTTCACTACACTTCCAGTGACTATTTCTTATGATCCTATTCATACTCTCGGTTTGTACTTGAATTTTAGGACGAAATTCCTTTAAGGAGGGGAGAATGTAAAATTCTATTTTTTTAAATGGGCAAATTGGTCATTTGACCATCTTTAAAAAAAATTAATTAAATATATATATATGCACGTCTCTGTCTCTCTCTTCCCTGTCCCTTCGACTCACCCTTCTCCCTCTCTGTTCTCTCGCTTCCTCTCGGCCGAAGGAGGATGAAGGAACGTCGGAGCCGCTACGACCACCGTCTGGCCAGCCAGACCAAGGATTAAAATGTCAGTGTCGATGTCGATGTCGAAGTTTTATTTTATGGATATTGTCAAAGATATTGTCCATGTCGAAGATATTCCGAAAAATACCGAAATTTGGGTTAAAACTCAAAATTTTCAAGAAAAACTCTAAAAAATGCTAAAACAAGTGATATTGCATAATTTATACAAGTTTTTATTAAAAAACAAAACCTGTTTATACTTTATAAGACAATAAAATATACGTATCTAGTAGAAAAAAGATCAAATTTTATTTTATAGAATAAGTTTAAAATCAGAATATATATCACACTATTTTATTTAATACATCTCATATAAATATCTTACAAATTCTAATTAGTTTTAAATTACATTGAAAATAAATAAAAATCATTGATAATATAGAACAGTTTAAATACATTCAATATCAAAACGAGTTTCAATGAGATTGAAAGTTATAAGAGAAATTCCCGTCTTGGTCCAAAATTTCTTTCAAAGATTATGAGAGTCCTTTGTAGAGATTTCAAAATAATAAATACAAGTAGTGCAAATATTTTCATTAAATATAAGTAATTCTAAAACTTTGTCGATAAACTGTAAAGAGAGAATTATGACTTATTTTTATATTCTTTACTACAATTTTCTATAAAAAAAAGAAAGAAAAAAAAAAGACTTAGAAAAAACTTCGACATTTCTATCGACATTTCAAAATGTCGATGAGATTGTTGCGATAATGTCTATAAATATCTCAATATTAGCTCATTTTTTGCCAACATTTTACCAATATCGACATATCCTCGACATTATCGATATTTTATGGATATTTCACGGATATACGGGAAAAAATATCTTTCCACCCTATATCGATGTTGAGACTTCAAAATACGGATATTGTCACGACAATGTCGATAAATGTTGTGACATTTTAATCCATAAGCCAGACCCCCGGTAAAGTCCTCTCGTGCCGTCAGTAGCCCGTTCCGCCCGTCCCCGGTCACCGCCGAGCTTCCGATTGCCAGAAAATGCCATAATGGCTGTGTGGAGTTTTGAATTTCCAGCGTCGTTTCGGGCCGTTTCAGCTCGCGTTATTGGGCTCGTTGGGTTCGTATCGTCGCGAGGAACCTTAAGGTATATATCTCGCGACCCCATTTTGCCCAGTTTGAAAGTTGCCATTTTTGTCTATTTTTGAGCTCGAGTTTGACTTTTAATTCGACTGTTAGATTGTGTTGTTGATGTTATTTTTGGAATGTACTCGAAAAATGATGAAGTTTGATATATATATATATATAATGACTATATTTGGTGACCGGCACAAAAAACGAAATCTAACGGCTTAGATTTTGTCTAGTTTTACGTGCCACCAGTCCGGTGTCGGTCCAGACCCGAATTGGTCGAGTTATATGTCTAACTTAGCTATTTTGGACATTAAGAATTCAATGGAGAGGTCCACTCACTGATTTGAAGCTCCATTGAGAAGTTGATTTTCCCAAAGTAAGCGATCGAGGACGTGGAATTGGTCCCCGACCCTCCAAACGATCGTCCAAGGGCACCTTGAAGATCCAATAGCGTGGTATCGCTATTCTAGTGAGGTAGGGACTCAGTTACCTTTGTTTTACATCGTTTTTGATTAAAACTTAATTTCTGCAACACACGATGATAAATGTGATTTTTGAAATATTTTGGATATATGTGATGTAATTGAATTGTATAATATATATTGGATTACTCTAGGACTATTCTGAGTGCAGCCTATTTTTGGATATGTTAAAATAGGGCCGTCATAATGCCTATTTATCTATAAAACTTAATTAACTATTTTATTAAAAACCAGAGTATTATTTGAACTTAAATCACTGCATGGCTATTTTTACACATCAGTTCAGAGTACACGTGTCATAGGATCACATATGAGTACCAAGTTAGCATCATGGGATTTTTACAGTGTGGCGCTGCGGCCCCACTGATGGTGCAGAGTCCGTGAACGGGGTATTTCTTCTGATTACCTCCCCATTTGATAGGCGTAGGTAATGCGATTGCCCCTCCAGGTTTGGTAGGCGATACATAGGTGTCCCTTCCGGTTATGGGCTAGGTGTCAGGCAGGTTGTATGGCACACATAGCACCAACATCCTGGTTTCCATTGATGAGAGGTGGTGAACTCATGGGTATGGGTGGATTTGTGTCATGTGTTTATGGACTGATTAGTTTTCAGATATCATGCTTTCTATATATCTATATATATGTATGTGCAAACAAACTATTGGTTTAGATATTTTTATGTATATATGCACATATAGTTTTGCAAAAGTGTTTTGGATTAAACTAACCATGGAGGGGGTTTCCATCACTAAAAAGATTTTTAAATGAGGTAACAGTTTCTCTACTGAGCTCTCGAGCTCACCCTTCCTGTTTTCCTTCCTTTCAGGTGGTTGCTTATTCGACTCAGTTATCTCGACGGCTGGGTAAGTCGCTTGGCTTACGTTTACGGTCTTATTCCTATTTCTCTTCGGTTGGTCCTTATACCCTGTCCTATCTTTTTTCAATTCTAACTATTTAGTTAAGTTTGTTGTTTCTGCTAAATGAATGTATGAAAATGTTATTACTACTATTTGAGGATTTAGTATATAAATGGGACATTATAGTTCCCAAGGAGCATATTTTCAAAGTTTTAGGTACTTGGAGTTTTGACTAACTCTGTAAATTAATTTTTGGACTTTCTGACTCGAGATTTGCGAAAAATCAATCCTAGATTTTTATTAAACTAAGTTTTTGTACAACTTAACTATGTTTTCTTGAATCTTAATCGGTATTTCTTTCTTGATAAACTAAATTAAAGATGAGCTCCCTTTTTACATAAAGTTTCTAATGATTTGAGGACTAAAATGGAACACCCAAGTACTTGATTTCTTCTAAATTTTTACAAATTTTTTATTTATCTTTATTTACACTCAAAATTACTTAAAGTCACGGTCTTGGATTTTCGGTCGTGACAGAATTGATATCAGAGTACGGCTTTAGATCCGTCTAGGATCATGCCTGTGTTAATTTTTAGATTTTAAAGATATTTTAGAAATGGTTTTGACAAATACCTCATATATTACTTGGGGACTGGCTAGATAAGTTACTTTTGCTCCTGTTCCTTCCAAGCTCTGTCTTAAACCTCTCCAAAGTGAAATTCTAGTGTCTTTGGGATGCTGATTTTCTAAGAATTTTAGTCTCGGATGTGTCGGATTGACATGGGACTATTGAATTCTACTCTTAACATAATCCCTCGCTTCGAATGGACGTTTGTTCTTGCACTAATCTATCCATTTGGATTGTAGGCTACATGAACCTCGTAGGTTCTGATGTAGCAATTCGGTATCTTGCATCTTAGTTATTATGTTTTAATTGTCTTATGGATTGTCTATATGTTGTCCCTCGGATTTTGTTATCACTTTTGTTTGTAGTATTTGATTGTTGTTGTATTTTCTTGGGAATTTTTGCTTGTGATATACTGATTTGGTGTTTGCACTTCACTGATGTGGCTTGACTTTATTAGTGTTTATTAGACTGAGATATTACTTTCTTAGAATTGATATCTTCGTGATCACCAGATTTGGATACACCGTGACTTGGTAATATATATGCAGTGTCTGTGTTGATGATACTTTTTGCATAGCATACTCATTGATTAAGTAATTAGTTTGATAATTTGAGATATTATTTAACTATAGTGATTGTGTAGGCCGAACGAAGGAAAAGAAAAAAATAAAGACTGCTGCAAAAAGCTGATTATTATTCACTTGTAATAATAGAGAAATATGGTGTACTCTCTTTTATAGAAAGGAAACCGTGTACAGGGAAAAAAACGTGTTCAGATTCCTATAAATTAGGAATTGATAAATACAGCAAATAAAAATAAAAAATATATCAAGCCCATTGAAAAGAAAATACTCTCTTTTATTTTGTATTATGTTGATTTTAGACCATTGAAAAGAAAATTTTAAAAATCTGGGTAGCTTCGGATTTTTCTTTTAACAAATATACCTAACAAGCCCGAGAATGGTCATCTATGAAAGTAATAAACCAACATTTACCGAAGACATGTGTAATGCGAGAAGGACCCCAAATATCACTATGGATTAAGGAAAAGGGTTAAGATGCTTTGTAAGGTTTAGGAGGAAACACAGTGACATGTTTGTTTTCAAAGAGATCTTTGTATTTGACCAAAGTGACATGTTTGTTTTCAAAGAGATCGCGAACATTTCGGCATTGGTTAGGTGAGAGTAATACACTTTTTTTCAAAGGAAGTATTATTTTAAATTAATATGTCACTTTGAGACTAAGCCTTGTGAAACTACCAACCTATTTGTATATAATAAGATTTTATTTTACATTAGGTGGTGTTGATTTGAAGGACCTCTAGACCAAAGTAATTTATTTTTATAAATGTATATGCATAAATCAAGCTTTGCAAGTTCATTTTTAAACTTTAGATTTAGTAGATTACTAAATATTTTTCAGCCCCTACTTAATACTTGATTTGAGACCAAATGAATGCTTTTGAAAATTGACTTACAAGTTTACAAAAAAAAAGGATGTAAGTCACTTAAGAAAAGTTTGAAAAAAAAAATATTTACAAGTTCGACTACTCGGTAAACTTTGGTGTGGATTGAAAATAATTTTGTGGGGAGAAATCTTTAGCTTCATACATGTGTTTGAAGACTTATGCATATAATTTCTCTAGAATATATTGCTTAGAGGATAGAAACTTGACATGATTACTTGCGTTATAAAAATCCTTATTGGGTGAAAACGTTTGAATTGAGAATTATGATTTAAATCCTATGAAGCTTGTCACTTATGTCTTGCGCACTTGATGGTCCAAATTGTATATTTCTTCTAAGTTTTCTTTGATGTGGTTAATCTTGTTAGTTAATGCATGGTCCCTTGGTGTTCGTTGGATTTTTGAGTCATTATGATTCACGTTAACTTGATTTTCACGGTTTGAACAAGTTGCATTAGATTTTTCAGAACTTGTCATAATCGGATTTTGGGCATTGTGTGATTGATTTTAACCAATCTCTCTAGTGTTGGGAAGACTTGGGACGAGAATGAAATTTAGATTTTCAAATCAATGAATGGCATTGGGTTACATGCCTTGACTTTATATTTGATGGGTTTTTGAGTTGTGCATATTAATGCGTAATGCTTTTCTTGAAGGTTTAATTGTAGCTTTCCAATTCATGGAGTTTATGTATATATTAACTAGTTGGTTATGCCTAGTATAAATCTCCATTAACTATTAATGTTTATTTGGAAAGGTTAAGTGAGAATTGGTGTTTGTTTTAACCATTTTGAGAAAATATTTTGACAATGTTTCACACTTTAATATTTTCTAAACTACCCTATTTTCCTTAAAGAAAAAAAAATGAAGTGTGAACTTTCAAAGTTTTTGAGAAACTTGTTTAATTTTTTCGGAGAATATTTTAGAATTCTACAAAAAATATCCCATCGTGTTTGATTGTGATATGGATTGAGGCCCAAATGTTTTATTAGTTTTGAAAGAAAAATCGACTGTGGTGATTTAAATATGGCCTTGTTTATCATTTTACCAAGTAAGTGTAGATTTCGTAATAAATATTTGTTTTATTGTGTATATGGAATAAACTATTTTTCACACATTCCTGGTTGATTTTAAGAAATGGTTATCATGTATAACTCATCTTTAATTTAATGCTTGTGAATATTAGAGATTTTCATCATATATGCATAGAATAGAACTTTTTCTAAATGTTAATGTTGAGTTGAATATAAATCCCTTATTTTTGTTTTAACTACATAATATGGTTATTGTTATATAACTAATGATACTTGTAGCGAGATTACTCATGGATTTTTCCTTAAGAGTCGTTAGACTCTACGGTTATATTGTAAAAGGGTACTCGAAGTTCAGGTTTGGTTTACTTTTGGCCAGGGAGAAACCATATTTTGAACTAGTGTAGTATTCCTAGGCTCCAACACTATTTACATCCAATATTTTCAAAAATATTTTCAAAAAAAAAAATTTGTTTTCATTAAAATTGAAAATAGGTTTCATGGAAGATAGGCGTTACTCGAGGATGGTACTAGACAGCTTATCCTATTAGAACCTTCTTTCTGGGACATTAAGCATCGATTTCAGTTATGTGCTTATTTCTAGGACATTGGATTGTGTTCATGGAGTTTTTCTCTATATCAAGGACTTGTCGAGTCTTTGGATCAAAATTCGCTTTGGTTTTCTTGATGTGGTTTTACACTGGATAAAAGATTTGAAATGCTTTTGAAACTTCTCATGGTTTGAATACTTGTATTTGAGATTAAAGTTTGCACTAATGTTTTTACTTTGGTTAATTTCAGTTTGGGTGCTCTAGTCTTGTATTTGTCTAGAAGTGATTTATGTTTTGTATTATTCCTCACTGTATTCGGAGAATGGAAAATGGTTGTGAACCATTGGACTCTTTTTCTCATCTTCAATCTCTAAACTCATTTTTCTTGTGTAGTGTAACCCAAGGATCCTTGTTCTTCATCTTAAACTCTATTAGATTATGTTATGTGCTTGAAAAGGGACTCCTGTTAAGAGCCATTGACTCGGAGATTGTCTAGGTCTAGGTTCTAGCTACAGACAAATGGGTATGTCCCAGGAGATTATTGATCTGGCATGATCAAGGGGACAGTATACTTATATCTGATATTTGGTCTGCTATTCTAGTTTGGTGCTTTATAATCGGTGTTCAGAGTCTTGTGTTCCAGGCTTCTTGTCATGGTTATCATCATTATCTTTTGATCACCTACATACTTGAGGTTGTCGTTTCCGACTATGGGTGTTAAGATTCTTGTACCTATTATTGAGCCATCTTATATTATCGTACCTCTTCAGGCACACCCTTATCCTATACCATTGTGCGAGTTAGTATGATGGTGGGGTTCTGATGCTAAGTGAGGATTATCTATTTCACTCACTTTCATTAACAAGCATTCGATTTAATACTTTTAAATTCTATAGTCAAGTGTTCACTACACTTCTAGTGACTATTTCTTACAATCCTATTCATACTATCGGTTTGTACTTGAATTTCGGGATGAAACTCCCTTAAGGAGGGGAGAATGTAAAATCCCAGTTTTTTAATTGGGCAAATGGTCACTTGACCATCTTTAAAAAAAATTAATTAAATATATATATATGCACGTCTCTGTCTCTCTCTTCCCTCTCCCCCCGACTCACCCTTCTCCCTCTATGTTCTCTCGCTCCCTCTCGGCCGAAGGAGGATGAAGGAACGGTGGAGCCGCCACGGCCACCGTTCGACTTGCCAGACCATCGGCGAAGTCCTCCCGTGCTGCCAGTAGCCCGTGCTGACCGTCCTCGGTCACCGCCGAGCTTCCGATCATCGGAAAACACCATTAGTGGCTGTGTGGAGTTTTGAATTCCCAGCGTCATTTCAGGCTATTTCTGCTCACGTTCTTGGGCTTGTTAGGATCGTATCATCGAGGAGAACCTTAAGGTATATATCTCGCGACCCTATTTTTCCCGGTTTAAAAGTTGCCCTTTTTGTCTATTTTTGAGCTCGAGTTTGACTTTTAATCCAACCATTAGATTGTATTTTTTGATGTCATTTTTTGAATGTACTCGGAAAATAGTGAAGTTTGATATATATAATGACTATATTTGGTGACTGACACGAAAAACGATGTCTAACGGCTTATATTTTGTCCAGTTTTAAGTGCCACCGGTCTGGTGTCGGCCTGGACCCGAATTGGTCGAGTTATATATCTAACTTAGCTATTTTGGGCATTAGAAATTCAATGGAGAGGTCGGCTCTTTGATTTGAAGCTCCGTTGAGAAGTTGATTTTTTTCCAAGTGATCAGTCGAGGGCGTGGAATTGGTCCCCGACCCTCCGAACGATCGTCCAACGGCACTTTGAGGATCTAATAATGTAGTATCACTATTCTAGTGAGGTAGAGATTCATTTACCTCTGTTTTACATCGTTTTTATTAAAACTTAATTTCTGCAACACACGATGACAAATGTGATTTTTGAAATGTTTTGAATATATGTGATATAATTGAATTGTATTATATATATTAAATTGCTCTGGGACTTTTCTGAGCCCAGGTTATTTTTGGATATATTAAAATAGGGCCATTATGCTGCCCATTTTTTTATAAAACTTAATTAGCTATTTTATTAAAAACCAGAGCATCATTTGAACTTAAATCACTGCGTGGCTATTTTTACACATCAGTTCAGAGTACACGTGTCATAGGATCACACATGAGTACTAGGATAGTATCATGGGAATTTTACGGTGTGGCGCTGCGGCCCCACCGACGGTGCGGCGCTGCGGCCCCACCGACGGTGCAGAGTCTGTGAACCTGCGTGGGGTATTTTTTCGGATTACCTTCCCATTTGACAGGTGTAGGCAATGCGGTTGCCCCTCCCCCTCCGATTATGGGCTAGATGTCAGGCAGGCTGTATAGCACATATAGTGCCAACATCCTAATGGAAAAATTGACCTAACACTTAGAAAAATCATGCATGCATGTAAATATGGAAAATACATGATCATATAATGAACGCAACAGAAAAATTAGCGGATTTAGGTTTTAAAACTTTTACATGAAAACAGTTTTTATAACCATATAACATACATGCATCATATCCAGGATCATGTACAATATAAATCAAATCTAGATACAAAACCCTAGAGATGAGATTAGGATTTACCTCTTGTAGTGTGTTCCTCCTTGATCTCCTTGTTGATGGTGATCAAACCTCCAACCCTAGATCTTCTTGTCTATGCTTTTGCTCTTGGTTGAAGAAGTGAGTGGGCACTAAGTCGAAACCTACGTTGGAGAAAGATCAAGAACACCTTCATGATCCTATAGAACACCAGGATGTGAGATGGAACTGTGAGATGGTAGGAAGCTTTTTCTCTCTTACTTAGCCTAGGGTGGCCGATTTTCTCTCTCTCTCTCTCTCCTTTGGTATGCGTGAAGCACCTCTTGTGTTTCTGTGCAGTTATTTCTCTCATATATCTTATATATATGGGACCCAAAACTGCTAACCCTAGTCCAACTAGGATTGGGTTTGTTCTCCAATTTGGGCTTTGGGTATATTTTTATAAATATGTCCAACTTATGTAACTTATTTATAAAAATACCAATTTCTGTATAGAATCATTATTTTACACAGTTTCATGAAACTAATTTCATGAATACCACCAACCAATTAATGAGCTTAATTGAGCTAGACAAGGGACCTAATGGATCCAAATAATCTAAGCTCCAATAATATGATAAATACATAATAATTCTTATTATAGTATTTATATAAATATTATTAGTAAAGGGGACACTCCACTAAAGGCCCAATACTGCACTCTTAGATTAAATGTCATACTTTTTATAGAGATTTAATCAACTAACCTTGATTAACCTATACATCTAGCATATTCTATACCACATATAGAATCCCTATACAATGCCATAGTTGGATGGGTGAAATTACCGTAATACCTCTCCAACACTTATTTACCTTTAAGTTACTATCTTTCTATCAAGGAATAATGTTGTCGATAATTTTGTTCTCAATGGCCATTTAGACAAAATTATCAACCAATTCACAAAGTGAATATTAAGATCTTAGATTTAATTATTCCATGAATCTTGAAGGAACCTAAAGTGGCATTAACGTATAGTGTCCCTAAACTATTTGGTGTTCCCATCAATTCATAAGCCATAACTTCCAATATGCCAGAATTCGCCTCTAATTTCACTGAGGCTAGTCTTTTAACAAATCAAAAGATTATAACCCATGAAAGCAAGTCCAATCAAATATCTAGGATTAAGATCTATATGTTAAGAGCTAGTTTGTGGTAATATAAGAATTGAGTTACGGCACTCTAATTCTTTATATTACCTGGTCTAGTTCAATATACATAACTTATTTATGTTGTATTAGTGTTTCTATCACAAGTCAAACACTTCAATGATTTGAGACACATCATTCTCGTTAAGATAGACAAACACTACAACCTATAGTAAATAAAGTATTCCATCTTTATTTACAGATTGTGAACTACTTCATTTAGACTTGGATAAAGAAATAAGTCTCCCAATAATTAATACTTAATCAAGTTTGTTTCCTTATACACATATAAAGTCATGGAATCTTTTTCAGATAAATAAACTATTCAACTAAGAAAGTTTAATCTAGCAAATATCATAATTGCATATAAGAGAAAGTTGTTTATGCTAAAAGGGTAAAATTGGAAATATACTTTATGGGAAAAATATCCCAACAATCTCCCACTTGTCCAAAAAGCAGTTACTCAAAATAACATACTAAAAGCCTAAAAATGTTCCAAATGACCAAAATAATAAAAATAAAAAATAAGTGTTCAACTAACAGCTTAAAAGACTAAGAAAAGAAATGAAGATCATAAGCTCTCTCTTCATCATCTTCTTGACGGACTTCTCTCTCATCCTCCAGAAAGTCTCCACTTCTGCTGATGAAGGTAGTATTCCTAGATTGTCTGTAAAGAATGTAGGCCTTCTCTTCCTTTGGATAGCCAAGCAGAAAATACTTTTCTGAATTCTTGTCAACTTCGTCTCCCATTTTTTTGCATGGGTATACTTCGCAACCCCATACCTTCAGATGTTCTAAGATCTCTACATAGCCCATCCACATCTAAAAAGGTGTCGAAGCAACTCTATCTGATGGAATAAAGTTGAGGAGGTACGAAGCTGTCCTTAAAGCATAATCCCAATATCTTTTGGATAGTAGCGACTCCTTGTATATCAGCTCTATGGTATGCTTGAGTCTAATGTTGTACCTCTCAGTAGCTCCTATACGACTATGCTTATAGATAATCTCATATTCGTAAAGAATAGCAAGATTGGCTAGTGTTAGCCTCAGCAGATCTCGTAGAGAATCTATATCTCCATTTACAGCTTTAATTTTGAACTTCTTGACCGTAGTATCGTGTTGCATCCACAACTTTCTGTCAAACTCATGGATAGCATCTGGGACTTCATCGTATTTCTTGAGAAAATAGACTTGACCGAAGTCCGAATATTCATCAACAAAGGTGATAAACAATGGATGCTTGTTGTAGGAAACTACCTCCATAGGTTCACAGATATGCACATGTACGCACTCTAAACATACCTTAGTTTTCTCATAACGAGTGGCAAGACGACGCTTGTACTCTACAGGCTTCTTGCAATCTTTACAGTCTATGTCATTGCTGATATCGACTTCATGTAAGTGACCCAGCTCCATCAGTCTGCGAATTTCTAAGCATGGCATGTGTCTGAGTCACTTGTGCCAATCGATGGTGCTGCTGATAACTCTATGAAAATAGAGTTATTTATGTTCTTTTTCTTAAATATTTTGTGTGTTTTTAGTGATTTTTAGTTTAATTTAGGTTATTTTATAGTTAATTTGATTTTTAATATTTAAATATAATTTTATTTAATTTTATTAAATTTTAGGTATTTAATTTAATAATTTAGTTTTATTTAAATTCGGATTAATCTTTTTATTTAATTTAAATATTATTTAGATTTTATTTTGATTTTAGGTTTAAATAAAAGAAAAAGAAAAAGGAAAAAAATTCGGAAATCAGAGGCAAACTCGCGCGAGTGGGAAAAAGAAGTTTACTCGCGTTTTTAGCCGTTCGATCGAGCTCCAGGAGATCAGACGGGCGCGTGGACTGCACGCACGAGGACAGGCGCATCTGAAGCCAGCAGACATGTAGGCCCCGCGTCTGCCGCAGTCCACCAGGCCGTGCCGGATCCAATGCTGCGCCTCTCCCGTGCAACCGGTTCCTCCAACCAGTAAAGAAGCGCCACTTCAGCCGGTTGACTTCGACCCTTTCGCCAGCCAATCAGCCGCGAGTTTCGTGCCACGCGCACGGATTTCGGCCGCATGGGATCACAGCCCATAGCCCAGAAAACGCGTGTAACGGAGGGGAAGAGAGAGAAAAGGAAAGAAGGAATTGTGAGTAATTGACACATCGCATGACCAATCAGATTGCACCGTTAGGTTCGTGGGAACCTGCTCAACACTCCAATTTCAGCTATAAATACCCCAGAACGTGAGAGAAAAAAAAACACACCAATTTTGAGAGAGAAAACTCTGCTTTTTCTAGAGAGAGTGTGTGAGATGAGTGAGATGTTAGGCTAGTTTTTAGAGAGGCTAGAGAGATGATCTTAGTTGTGTAGTTTTTCTGTTTTCCAGCTTTGATTCCTGGGAGTGCTTCAACGCTTATAAATTTGGTTTGTTAAATTCTTCATTATTTTTATTTTTCAATATATTATTTTCTAGTTTCTCATATAAATTCAGTCATGCTTTCTTTATGTGGTGATTTAAACTAGATTATAATTATATTTATTTTATTAGTTGATCTTTTACTGCAGTATTGTCTCTGTGATATATTGTCGATCTTAGATAACTAGTAAGATAGATTATTTTGGTTTTAATTGGAAGAATTTCTCATATTGAATACTTTAGATTAATATTTGTTCTTAATTGCTATAT